>CANIUD010000890.1:287500-402500 GCA_947470075.1 Closterium sp. Yama58-4 | reverse complement strand
TCTCCTTCCAACATCCCACTTCCAACATCTCTATCTTTCTCAAGTCTGCAGCACCCCTCTGGAGCATCTCTCACACGGCACTATCCTCCAAAGCATCTGAATGTAGCCCCACAGCAATAGCCTATCTCATCCTCATCGCACTGCTCAGTCACACTCCCAGCTGGCTCAACACTTGGCTTCCCAAAGCTCGGATAGGTCAGCCGGTTAGGAGGGCGCACATCCCTCCTAGGACGGTCAGCCGCACGTTGCTGCTGCTGCTGCTGCGGCTGCTGCTGCTGCTGCTGCTGCTGTTGCTGCTGCTGCTGCTGCTGCGGCTGCAGCTCCTCCACCTCAGGTTCTTCTCCATCCTCAGTCACCCCAGAGATCTCCTCCCCCGACACGGAGACCTCCACCTGCCTTGAAGGCCGCTGCACCTCATCGGCCTCAATGATCAGCGGTGTCGTAGGAAGCTTCTGCTGCTGCTGCTTCCACTCCTTGTAGTACAGGGACTCAAGGAACTTCACATCCCTTGAGACAGTCAGCTGCTGGCTGGTCAAGTCCCAAATCAGCCAGCCCTTGCAAGTCCCAAATGCACACCCCATCTTCCAGAAGCTTCCAACTTTCCCCTCTTCTCCTTCGGCACATGAAACACCACCATGCACCCGTAGGCTCTCAGCATGTTGACTGCAGGTGCACTCCCATACCACTTGGTGTAGGGGATCCACTGCTTGTCCCCCACAGTCGCGAGCACCCTGTTCTTCACCACGACAACCTGTCGCAGTGCAGTCACCCAAAACGGATCCGGCAACCCTGCACGCCCAAGGAGAGTGCGAGCACCTTCCTGCAGGGTCCGGTTGAACCGCTCAGCCACACCATTCTGCTAAGGGTTGTAGGGCACCGCCTCAAAAACAGTGCCAATGAACTCTCCCCCGTTGTCAGTGCGGATCACCTTCACTTTGTGTCCGCTCTCCCTTTGAGCTCTCGGCATCCACTCCTTAAGAACAGCCGCTGCCACGTCCCCCTTAGTCTTGAGAGGGTAGACCCACACCGCACGCGTGTGGTCGTCCACAATGGTCAAGAAGTAGCGGCTGCCCGAGAGCGAAGTGGCCCTCGTGGGGCCCACCACATCCATGTGTACAAGCGCAAGTGGCGCCTTGGCTGGTCCCGTGCTGCTGTTGAACGGGAACTTGGTGAATTTTGTCTCAAGGCACGTAGGGCAGCTCCCAATCTCCTTTGCTGCCCCTTTCACCTCCAGCCCCTTCAAACTCCCATCCTTCACTAGCTTCTGCAGCATCGGTATGTTGATGTGGCACAACCTCTCGTGCCACGTCTCCCAATCGGCCTCACCACTCCCAGACGAAGCCTTCGCCCACGCAGCTGTTGCATCCACACCAGCAAGCACCTCACCATGTGATTGCTTTGGCTGTTGCACCTTCTTGACTGCATCCAGGGCCCCAGCAGTTGGTGCAGTCACCTCTCCTCCCGCAGTTGCCTTAGCCGCTGCCGCTGCCTTTGCCGTTGCTGGTGGTTTCCCATTCCAAGGGATGATGGGCAGCTGCCACAAGTCCTTAATGCAGCTGCTCTTCTCCTCCAAATCCCACAGCAGCAACTTCCCAAGCTTTGCACGGCAGCTGGTTGGGCCGAACGTAACTTTGGCCTTGCTTTTCTGCAGCCGGCGCACAGAGAGGAGGTTAGCGGACAAACCTTCAACCAGTAGGACATTCCCAAGTCCCACAAGTCCCCCATTGGCTCCCATCACCTTGGCATTCCCCACACCAATCACAGGGAGCAAAGCACCTGAAGCGGCAGCCACAAACTTGATCTTCCCAGGGGGTTTTACCTCATCGAGCAAGTCTGCCCGTGGAGTCATGTGACTCGTGCAACCAGAATCGATCACCCAGTGAGTGAGGGGGTGCATCACAACCTTCCCAACCGAACCCACATCATCCTCACTCCCTTTCACTTCCTCAACCATGAGGAACAGCCCAGGGTCAGCTTTACCTTGTGCACCATCACCTTGTGCACCTGAACCTTGCACAGCGCCACCTCGTGCGCGTTCACCACTTGGCGGCTTCATGCCTGGAGGCGCCCATCCTTCAGGCCGGCTGAAACACTTGAACCACGGGTGTCCAGCCTTCTTGCAGTACCAGCACGCACCCTCCATTCGGGTGCTCCCCCTGCCACCAGAGCTCCCATGCCCTTCGTTGTAGTCACCTCGGCCTCTTCCTCTGCCAAAGCCTCTCCCACGGCCTCGGCCTCTCCCTCCCCCTCTTCCTCTGCTGCCTCCTGCAGCTCCATACCGTTCAGCAGTCTTGTTGGCAGCGCCGCCTCCCGTGTGGCGCCTGCGGAAGTCCTCCTGCAGGATCTGCTGCCGTAGCCACTCAGGCGTCCACTTGTCCTGCTGAACGTTGAGGGTGGGGATGAGGTTCTCCCACGAGTTGTCGAGCACCGAGATGATCTTGGTGCACTGCTGCATCTCCAGTACGATCACCATCGGCAGCGTGTTGGGTTGTACCACATCGCGTAGCAGCTTCCACGCCTTCGGTCCGGAGTCGTCCAGCTCCACCAAATCCTTGATGTGCTGAAACATGTCGTTGTTCACGGACTGTAGAATCAGGTCGTACAGCACCGCGCTCCGCTCAATCCATCGGTCGCGGGCATCACCTTCCTCCGGCATCTTCTCTTCTCCCATCGCAAGTTTCAGCAGCTTGTAGCGCTTGAAAGCGCTCCGCATCCGCCCGCTCCATTCCTCATAGTTGGAGCCGTCCAAAGCCTCGATCTTGGACGGTGGCGGTTCACTCTTCTTCTCAGCTGCTTCTCCACTCATCTCCTCTGCTCCCAATCAGAGGTTTCAGCTCCCCCTTTGCTGTCCACACCGACGTCCCACACAATTTCCACAAGTGTCGGCGCCAACGAAATTTCGGCAGAGTTTCCCCTTAGCGGAAGTCACTCCCAACCTCTAGAGCTCCACTTAGGCACGCCCACAGGCCATGGTGGGTCTAAGAGGGTCTTCACACTTCAGTAGACTCCCCACAAAGTCCTTAATCAGCTCTGATACCACTTGTTAGAGATTAAGGATCGAGTCTATGAAGATTAGGTGCCCAAATATCACAAAATCGTTGGCTTCAAATTCTGGACAGAAACCGCGACTTCACAAGAAACGTCGTCGCCGAAAGATTCACCGTTAGAATCGTCTCAAACTCGAGTATGTTATAGCCCTTGACCGTGGCTATCATTCCCAATTTGAATCGTTCGAAAAGGTGGAGTAAATCTCGAGTTATGCTTTTCGGCGCACTAGGGGGTATGCTGCCACAGAAATTTTAACTCACTCACAATAGTTCTCAAAGACCCACAAGAGACACACACAAGAGTTAGAGTGGCACTAAACCAGGTGGGAGGGAAGAGGAGGACGAGAGGGAAGGTCCCAAGGGAGTCCCCAACCAAAGGAAACCCCATGCCACACAATTCCCCTCTCCATAGGCAACCCCACTTTCACATTTGTCACTTTCCCAACTCATGCCATCCACCTCAACCCACTTGGCCACACTTGCCAACCTGGTTTGGCTTCACCCAACCACATGGCAGCATTCTACAGTGATGGGTTCGAATTTCCCAACCCCCAAAAGTCTGTACCCCATATTGAGTCACTCCCACAACTTCCCAAAGTCGCCGCAACCAAAGTACAGAAAGCATACGAACTCCAACGTTCGTAACTTTCTTGATATTGCTCCGATCGCGACGATTCTTGGTTCGTCGGGAAGCTCTTGAGCAGATGAATCACTTCAGATATCTGCTCAAGCCAAATAGCATTCACACACACTCAGAAAATCCAAACCGCGCAAAACACAAATTCTTGCACACGCTCACACCACGCATGCAACGCACAAACACATGATGGGAGGCAGACAGACGTGAATGCATATGGTTGCATCACACAACAATCTCAACTGACCCCCTTTCTAGGCACCCTTCCACCTTCTCTCGTACTGCCCGCATGGACTCCCTCATGTCCCCAGTCATGTCCACATGCTCCAGCACATACGCGTACGCCTTCCCTTCTTCTCTCATCCACTCCGTAATCTCCAGCCGCTTGTCCCATAATGTTGTCCTATTGTCTTGCATTCCTCTCCCCTTGCTGGCCCATGAATTGCCTTGGCACTCCCATCCCAATACCAACAGATCCACTTCACCCCAGGTCCGCACGGTCTCGCGTGTGATCTGCCGCACGTACTAGATCCCTTCTTCCACAGCGCTTCTCACTGTCGCCATCGAGAGTTGGGAGGGGTAACGTTCTTGCAGAATCCTGACGTGGCCCCATGCCATCCTCCTCGCCTTGGGGCCCACCTCCATGTAAATGCACAGGCTCACCTCCAGCCCTGCCTCCACGGCTGTCGCTAGACCTGCTCCCAGCTCCCCAAACTGCTCCACCAGACAAATGCTATAGTCTGACAGGCTTGCGCTGCTCTTCGTCTTAACCTGTTGTATCCGTGTCCCCTCTCTTGCCCCTCCAAGCTCCTTCACTCCTCCTGCCCTCCAGGCCCTCCGTGGCTCCTTGACGAATTTCACTGGTAGCTCTCTCCTGGGACCCTCCTCTTCCCAGTACTCGGTGTAGTACAGCAGTTTTTCTTCACAGGTGCATATCATCGCATCGATCTTGTACAGCACATCCATACCAAGCAAGACATCATAATCTTCTGACTCTGTAAGCCCACACTGCACCCTAATGTGTGTTTCTGTTTTCTCCCTTAGCTGCAGCATTAACTCAATCGGCTCCTTCGTGCAGGGCATCCATTTCAGCATGCCTCCCTCTGCCGTCATGATCAACATGTCATTCTCCACCATCCCCCATCTCTTTGTGTTTTGAGCTTCTCTCCCAACCGCTTGCCGATCACTCCGCTCTGCGGGCCAGTGTCCACCACCGTGTGCTCCACTTTCACCCCTCTCACTGTTACTGCACCCGCCTCTATCACTAGGGTAATGGGTTGACAGGCCAGCCTCTCCTCCGGGTTGGCGGCATGCGATCCGCTTCTCGCTGGCTCCCTGCTGCACTCCCCACGGTCTCCGCGCGAATGTCTTGAGTTCCGCTCTACCGTTCTTCCCTCCACTCCTCAGTCCTAGGTCCTCTCGAGACTTGGGCGCCATGACCACCATTGAGAGTGGCTCCTCGTCTGCTAAATACCACTCCCCTTTCTTCCAATGCCAGCAGCGTCTTTTCAAGATCTTCGCTCACCTCCATCTTGCTCGTTTGTGCCTTCAGCTTTGTCACTATGTTTCCAACTGTATTTCCCGTGGGCTTTCCCCTTTCCCTCTGTCCCTCCAACTGTAACGATTGTCCTCTGCATTCCCCTTCTTGCCGCACGTTGAAGAGGTTGGAGCTTTTAGACAGTCGCGCCGAAAGTTCCTCTCAACCCCGCATGACTCGCAAATCACGCCTACTGCAATCCCCTCGGATATGTCCCTTCTCCCCACACTTGACATCTACGATCGTCACTTGACCAGCCATGCCTCTCCTCTTCCGCTCTCTGACCCTCTCCTGCAGCCCAGGCAAGACGCCTTCTCTCATTACTGTAAGTGGAGCTCCTCAGCCCATCAAAGAACCGGCAACCTTCCTCTACTTCCTTGGCCACCAGGTACATTTTCGAAGCTTCGCTTTCATCCCCAACGAGTATAGCCTTGACTTCACCTCCTGGACTAGCTCCTCCTCCAATCCCCTTAAGGAACTTCGTTACCAAGGTCCTCTCCACTAGGCGGTTCCGCCCGCCTGCGCTTGAATTCTTGGAATTCTAGCATCTGCTCCGCCGAGTGTCCCGTAAACTGCTCCTGTAGCATTTCCAGAAAGCGATCTGTGATATCTGCCGCTAAGAAGTCCCCTTGCCCGCACCGCAGAAGCAATTTCTGCCTCTCCACGCGATAGTTTGATTGGTCTTCTTCCTTCAGCGTCTTGCCGAGCCCTCTGAAGAATTCTACAGAGTCCAGCCCCTTCGGATCCCAACGGTACCTCAAGTCTTCCACCATCATGAGGTAATTTTTTAACGATGGTTCTTGGCTCGGTGTTCCAGAGAAGCAATCCGGTACCTCGATTTTGGTATCAACGTATTCATGCTTTTCCCTACTCCCCAACTTGCAGTCCCCCTTCCTCCGCTCCCTCGAGGTCCGAGTTTATCGTCTACAGCCAGCACTGTTCGATGAAAACTTTGTTGCTGGCTATAGTTCTTTACTCCATAGCGCATCCTGGCCGGCTCGTGCGCTGATTCTGCTCTGGAAGAAGCTACCACTCCCCACGCGTCGTCGCTTGGTCCTGCACCGCTCCCTCGCTCTGGCGTGTTGCAGCCATGCTTGTTGTTTTTTCCCGATCCTTGTCGTTGTCCTTCAGCGGATCCGCCACCTTGTTGCCACCTGCGATCAGATCACCTTCGCCAGCCCTATGCTGCCTCACTGGAGGCGGATCCCATCCCTCCATCAGCCTAGCGGAGTAGCTCTGCCCCGATCTGAGCTGGTGAGGGTGTAGGTCAAACTGCTCGCCATTCATCCCTCAAGGCAATTAACCGTTGTACACTTATGGGATTCTCAAGCCTGATCTAGCCTTTTTGCCTGATTGCAATCAGCTGTAATCTCCCTAGCAAGGGCCTCCCTAATTGCCTATGCTTTTCCTATCTGCTTGATTCTTTGGTTGGGAAATAAATTGCAACACTACACGAAACAAACAGTCAAAAAGCGATAAGTACGAGCAGATCCCGTGTATTCATCCTCCTCCTTGCCTGCCTAGAGCTGAGCGCTTCTACTGGCTCTAGCGCCTGGTCGTGAGCCAGCTGAACTGGTCGCAGAGGCTCCTAGGTGCTAGCTTGATGCTCGCTCACCCCACCGGCCATGCACCGCCATCCAGGCTGGCTAGCGAGGAATTTAGTTCATTCGACAGTCTAACGCTTCCACCAACTCCCTCAACATTTCCCCACCCACTCGGCTTTGGAAAGTACAAAAACAAAAACACTCACACAAAAGAAACGAATTGCCAAAATAAAATATAATACCCCTTCACCATATTTGAAGTGTAATTCACGCCAAGGTTTCAGCTGTGTGTTGATTACGCGGCAAGGGAGAGGAGCGCGTCCACGGTGTTACTGTACAATTGTCCCAGAGCACAGCTGGTCTGCAGCGGCCCAGCCTAACCCCGTGCGGCCCAGCGAGTGCCAGCTCTGGACCAGACATGTACCAGGTCAAGACCCGACTTGCACCCGCCCACGGCCTGGCAAGTAACACCAGGCGCACGTACGGGAACGATGCTCGACGCACGGGAACGATGCGCGACGCACGGGAACGATGTTCGACGCATGGGAACGATGCTCAACGCACGGGAACGATGCTCGACGCACGGGAACGATGCTCAACATGCGACCCGAAGCGATTGGAATCAAGTGCAAATATTTCACTTCATTCCTTTTGCCTATATAGTTGCGACATCTCGTTCACAAGAGGCACATTTTTTTGTTAATGGTTCGTTCGCGAAGCTGCAATGCACTGTGCAAAGCTGATCCACTACAAATAGGCATCTGTAATACGTGTGTACTCATACGCCTTCGATAAGGGAAGGCAAGGAGGGGAGAGGGAGAAATGTGGGAAAGGCCCCAAACTTGGTCGTTAGGGAGTGGTTCCAGTCGCTTCTGATCGCCTCGACCAAAGGCAATCAACAACTTCCCGGAAATTTGGAAGCCAATTTAAGGCAATCAAGGGCAATTTGCGATCAATTGATCGCCCCAACCGCCTCAATCTGACGAATCAATCACAATCCCCTACAATCAATAACAATTGATTGATTGCATAGAACTGTGTATCTAGGCGATGATCGTGAAACGTTACAGTATTACGTTCAACTCGTCTAGCCCTCACACAAACATCAGTTTGGGTAACGTGAGCAATATTACAAGGATAGTGTGAGAATAAGAATCCTCTGGATAGGATAGGTCTGCCTGGGTGTAGGTAGCGAAAGTCTTACTGGTGAAATCTTGTTGCATAGTGAATGTAAATGATGAGGATTGATTAAGTTGAAAACATTACACACAATATATTGTTAAGACAACAGGCAGAAACTAGAAACAAGAAAGAAGGGTTTTCACTAGCAAGCAGTTGAGTACATATAGCAAACCCTAATTTGGGCTGTACTCGCTATAGAGTACCCCAACGCAGGCTAGACAAACATCACATTCTTACACACCCCATAGTCAAAGTGGGGTATAATCAGCACAGCAAGCAGGCATAGCATTAGGTTCACAAATACAAGCAAAGCTAGAGGCTATCACAGAGGGCAAGTGAGGAGGAGGAGAAACTGCGGGGGCGAGAAGATGGGAGGCGACGGCTGAAGCTACAGACACTGTCGCTACCAGGCTAAACCCGGACTACACGGCGACAGGCGCAGCTGGCTCGCTGTGCTCCCAGGAGTGCTCACACTGTGGCTACCGGGCGTAGAGCCCCGGACTACTCAGGCCACAGGGGGTCGTGGCTCTCTGGACTACCAGGAGTGCTCACACTGTGGCTACCCAGAGCCCCGGACTACTCAGGCCACAGGGGGTCGTGGCTCTCTGGACTTCAGGCGCTGCGGACGACAAGACGACTGCCTCCACTCAACTTCCTCCAGCTGTCCCACACCCCTTTCACACACTCCCTGTTGAACCTCTAGCACCATCACACGCCACCCCCCTCGTACCACTCCGACGGCTCCAACACATCCACCCCCCTCAGCAGCAGCTGCAGCAGTGGGAGACGGAGGAGGAGGAGGAGCAGGGGACGGCTCACACACCCGGCACCCCCATACTCGCCACCCCCAAACCCTAACACAGGAGCGCAGGAAGCAGCGGGGGTGGGGCGCGGTCAGAAGCTCGGGGGACGGCGTGCGGCACTGGGGCAGACTGTACGGGCCGCGCACGGGCCTGGCGCAGGCCAGACGAACCGCGCGCGGGCTGCCTGGGCCGCGCGTGGGCCTAGCGCAGCCCAAACGGGCCGCGCGCGGGCTGTACGGGCCGCGCGCGGGCCTGGCGCAGGTCGTACGGGCCGCGCGCGGCCCGCGCGGGGCCCAGGGGCGCTTCAACAGGCGAGGGGGGGCGCTTCGACGGTCGACGGGGGGCGACGCGTGGGTCGACGGGGTAGGAAACCGCCGCGCGCCTCGGGATGCACCGTGGGCAGAAAACCGCCATGCGCCCCGAGCGCGTGGCGGGAAGAAAAAACGGAAGCTAACGGAAGCTAACGGTGGGCCCACAGGCCAGGAGCGTAACCGCTCTGATAGCATGTTAAGACAACAGGCAGAAACTAGAAACAGGAAAGAGGGGTTTTCACTAGCAGGCAGTTGAGTACATATAGCAAACCCTAATTTGGGCTGTACTCGCTATAAAGTACCCCAATGCAAGCTAGACAAACATCACATTCTGACATATATAAGTTCTAGCTAGCCATGTACCCTGTAGGGTACATTCCCTTATTAACTGTAATACACCGATACAGCGCTAATGATCCTTCGGTTACCAGACTGCTGTGCGTAACTGTAGGGACAGTCACGCATGTCGCAATTGGGTTTGTCAACAGTTGTGACATATTTGCGACTGTTGACCTGCGTGCTATATGGGCTAACGCGATAATGCTGCTGATGTTGCAGCATTGCTGCACTTTTGAGAACGCTTAAGTAATTGTCTACTTACTCCAACACTCCCCTTAATTCCTAAAAGTGTGCCACGTGGCTCTACTTGACGACTCCGCCCAAAAAATTTTGACGTGGTAAATTGATCATCAGAAAGTCAGCTGCCATTTCGCCAGTTGGGCAGTAGGTGAGCTAGACTTTGCCTTTGTCGATTTCGTCCTTGACGAAGAAGTAACAGAGAACGATATGTTTCGTGCGGTTGACGAAGCCGATCTTGATCGTGCTCTGGTTGTCGCACAGTAACTTGAACGACCCGTTCATTGCCAGTTTTGTTTTCTGCAGGAGCTTCGCGAGGTAAAGGACATTGCGAACTGCAGTGCTTGTTGTAGTGAAATCTGCTTATGCTGACCAGAGAGCGATGAGCTCCTGCTTTTGGGTGCGGTAAACTCTGCTTAGGCTGGCCAGGGAGCGATGAGCTCCAGCTTCTAGGAGTTCCTAGAGATGGTTCCTGCAGGTTCGATCTTGAAAACAAATCCTGTGCGGGACCTCCTGTTATCAACGTCACCTGCATGGTCAGCATCCACGTAACCAATAAGCTGCAAAGTAGCTGTTAGATTTGCATTGTAGGTAAGGCCGACGTCAGGAGTAGAAATGAAGTACTGTAAGGCGCGTCGCAGGTCCGCCATGTTCTCCCTTTCAGGTCTGCGCAGTTACTGGGCGAGCTGGCTGGCGATATATGATAGGTCACGTCGCCATGTGATAACGGCGAAGAGAAGGCACCCGAGTGGCTGCTGGTAGAGGTGATGATCGACGGCGGATCGTAGTGTCATGTCGGGCTCGTAGTTAGGTGCAGGAACACGGAAGGGGGTGGTGAGACTAATAGGAGCGATGCCAAACTTCTTGGCAAGTGTCTCGGCGTATTTTGCGGCTGATAGGAGGATAGTGTTGGCCGACAGTGTCTCGTTGAATCCGAGAAATTGAGTGACGTTGTGATTCAGAGTCACTTCCAGCTTCTCCTTGATCTCGAGTTCAAACTGATCGATAAGCTCCACATTGTTTTTGGTGTAGAGCAGACCGTCAACATATGCGACGAGTATGATATGTTTGACTGGCCAACACACGTCATATCTGGGGCCCGCGGCCAATCCACGCTCTTTCGACACTTTCATTAGATAATCTAGAATTGGTTCAAAATTGTGCGACGCCATTTGGATGACCCGCATGCGAGCAACGTAGGTTCCATCAACCATATGACACATCCGCAAGAAGGTCTTTTATTGGACTGCACGTCATATCTCTCTCTAATATGATCAATTGTCACATCTCTCTCTAAGAAGCACATCCATTGGGCACGACATTCTATCCAATCCGCAAGGAACATATGTTTAGTCGACATCTTTAGGTTCAATCAAACTCATGTCACAGCCTTCTCTACAATGTTTGAATGTCACATCTTCCTCTAGTTTGTCGGAATTGTTCTCATATTAGTTGATTCATTCTCCTCGTTTAATATAACTCCAATATCAAGCCAACTAGAGCAATTGCCCGTCATATCTCTCTCTAATCTGATCAATTGTCACATCTCCCTCTAAGAAGCACATCCATTGGGCACGACATTCTATCCAATCCGCAAGGAACATATGTTTAGTCGACATCTTTAGGTTCAATCAAACTCATGTCACAGCCTTCTCTATAATGTTTGAATGCCACATCTTCCTCTAGTTTGTCGGAATTGTTCTCATATTAGTTGATTCATTCTCCTCGTTTAATATAACTCCAATATCAAGCCAACTAGAGCAATTGCCTCTACAACACTTCTCTGTGTTAGTCAGCCGGCTCTCCTCTCTCCCCACTTCGTGTTAGATCAATGGTCCGCGCTCCGTTCTCCCCCTCTTTGTGTAGCATCCGGTGCTTAAGCCATGGGTGACACGATGGATGACTATGCGGCGGGTTGCGTCACCGTGTCAACGGATGAGATCGTCGACATGGCTGCGCTCACCATCATCATGGAGTCTCTTCCTACGAGAGTTGTCACGCGCTCGCGTCACTTGTGCTGTAGGCTTTAGGCGCGCTCTGTGAATTCTGCGGTAGTGCCAGAAGGGAGATTATCGAGGAGACGGCTTCTCGTGAATCAGAGTTTGAGCCCTCAAACATGAACTCGTTATGAAGATTCTCGTGACTGCTTTTGTTTTATGTGTATCAAACCCATACAATCACATATTGTTTGTGCATAGCATCATAATTAAACACTTGTATATGGCCCTTGCACTTATATTTGGGTGTGCGTCCCCCGATGTGCGCGCGCGTGCGCACCTCGCGTCCCTCGCCGTGCCCGCCCCGGTGGCGTGCGCGCGCTCCGCGTCCTCGCGTATGTGGATGCAGGGTGCTTCCCTGAAGGCTCACAAGATGTTTTGGTGCGGTTGCAGGCCTCTCGCAGCCTGCAGTGGTTCCTCTCGAGGCTGCAGAAGACTGCTGCAGCAGTTGCAGTGACCCGGCTTTGTCAAGCAAGGCTAGTGTCTCTCGATTCGGATTCTACAGCAGTGATTCCCACGTGGACTGCAGCAGCAAGTTCACTTTTGCTTTGTCCTGGGCTCAAGTCACCAAACAGGTGCTGACTGGTGTTTACAACATGATATTTTTTTAAAGTGTATTTACTTATGGTGATAGTGAAGCGGTTGCCAACGCAGCAAAGGCAGGGTCACACCGTTACTCGGCCTCTTTTGCCAAAAGAGGGGGTGGAGGCCATTTGGCCTCACCCGCATTCGTTTTTTCACATTTCTAGTTGAGTTTCCCACCCACCCTCCCTAGTATTGCAGTTGCATCTCATAGTCCTTGGACGAGATTGATGTACTCATACCCAGATGAAATGAAGCACGATGATGAAATAAAGCATGATGCCTTTACAAGTTGCAATAAGCAAGCTTTCACAATACCTTCAAAAATGGCAGAAACAGTGGGTCCAGAGAATCAGGAGAAACTGCCTCGCCGCGCCCGCCCCGGAGGCGCACGCGCGCGGCCTGTGCCCCCCGCGTCCCTCGCCGCGCCTGCCCCGGTGGCGCGTGCCCTGCGCGGCGTTCGCGTCCCTTGCATCTCTTCCTGTGTAAGTTTCGGCCACGTGTTCGCATGCGTCGCGAGTGGATAACATATTGGCTCGTTGCGCAATTTGTTTTGTTTTGTTTTTCTTTCTCTGTCTCTCTTCTTCGCCCCACTACCAGTAAATACTGGGTAACACTTGTGGATCAGACGTTTCATGGAGTGCTCGTTGACTTGAGAAAGAAGTCTTCGTGGGCACACGATGTGCGCTCCAGATTCCCTGAACTTGTGAGTACCAATGCAATATATCATCGGCAGTGCAATGTGCAGCACTAGTCATTCACTACTAGTGGTGTTTTTATTGCAAAATGAGCAATTGACTACTGGAAGCAAACAAAACGTTTGAAAACAAAACAAAACGTTTGAAAAGTATCCAATCACACACATACATTTTCGTGTCACGTTATCTCGCGATAGCAATTGAGAGGTCATTCCTTTGTATGACTGGAATGAAGATCCTTGTTGGGACGAATGTGTGCTTGTATATTGCACACGACGTGGCAGTACACTGCACTCCTAAAGAGGTGGTGAGGTTGGTATTGAATGTTGGACCAACATTTGAGGTCACTGGCGGTGAAGACACACGTCTCGCCTTCATGGCCCAAAAAGGTGTTGGTGTTGGTTTGGTTCAATTGGTCAATGCCACCCCTTTGGTTATTCAAATCTACTTGTGTTTTTATTGTAGAGTGAGCAATTTACTAGTGGAAGTGCACACAAAAAGAAAAAAACATTTGAAAATTATTCAATTACACACATACAATTGCGTGTCACGTTATCTTACAATTGCGTGTCACGTTATCTCGCAATAGCAATAGAAGGGTCTTTTCAACATAAGACTAGAATGAAGATCCTTGTTGGAGTGAATGAGAACGGACTACATTTTTTTAATGATGTCATGAATGTGTGCTTGTATATTGCACACCACAAGGCTGTACGTCGCACTCCCAAAGAGGTGGTGAGATTGGTATTGAATGTTGGATCAACACTTGAGGTCACTGGAGGTAAAGACACCCGTCTAGCCTTCATGGCCTAAGAAGGTGTTGATTTAGTGGGAGAAGGTGGCTCTAGTAACCAGTCAGCTGAAGTTGACTAAGCTAGATGAGGCGGTTAGGTAGAATAAAAAGGTGGAGCAGCGAAACAAAGAGCTCCACGACGAACCAATTGTGCGTACTCTCTTTTTTGTCCTCTTGCGGTTGAATTCAAAAAATTATATTCCATTCGACATGAACGTTATTGTAAGAGTAGAAAGGAGCTATCAGGGTTTGTTCCTGTTCTTGCTCTCATAGTAAGGAAAATGCTCAATCTTCTGAACAGTTTTTGGAGGGCGACAAAATATCGATTCAAGATTTGAAATGTTTCTTTTGCCACTCTCTTTTTTTTCACCTCTATTTATTTGTTTGACATTGTTATTTTCGTGGCTATTTAGGGCGTGGACAAACTTTCGAACTCAACAAAGTTCTCTCACACACAACAAAGCCAAGAACGCGTATATCGTTATGTTTCAGAGTCTATAATGAGCGTCATTGATGACTTTAAGGTAATATAATGAATTGTTTTGTTTGTGCAATCATAATTTGTATGTATTGTTATGTATTTTTATGACTTGTTGTTTTAGGTTTGCAAGTATACCTATGGCCTGATCGGGTCGGGCAAGAGATTTTCTATGTTCGGCTCACAACCAAATGAGATTCTCAGGGGATCATTCCGAGGTTCATGAAGGACCTGTTTAAAGTCACGCAAGAGAAAGAGTCGACCAATTGGACGTATACCATTGAGGTGAGTTTATACTTATGGCTAGAGTAAACTTGCGCGTGCTCTCTTCGCGCATGAGCAGGCTCCTTGCTTGTGCTTTTTGTTGGTTGACTCGATCCTCTCTAACACCCACATGCTCTCCACTCACACCCACTTGTCTTCTCTCACTCCCACATGTCCCTCTCTCACACCCACCTGTTCCTCTCTCACACCCACCCCTCTCACGCCCACCTGTTCCTCTCTCATGCCCACCTGTTCCTCTCTCACGCCCACCTAATTCTCTATCACACCCACCTATTCCTCTCTCGCACCCACCTGTTCCACTCTCGCACCCACTTGATCATCTTTTGTACCCGCTCGTTGCTCTCTCAAACCCACATGTTGCTCTCTCCCACCCACCTCCTCCTCAATCTCTATTGCTAATTCTAACATATGTTGAATCATCCACCACACTTCATATCGTGTTTATTTGTATAAATACAGTCATTCATGTTGATGTCATGTTCGATTGTACCATCCGCCAAACAAATCGACGATGTTGGGAAGAGCTGAATAAATTCATGGTTTCATAATTGCTTCCACTTTTAGGATCTAAGGGCGCAAAACATTGTTGTTTACAACACTGTTCAAGACCACAACGTTCAAAACTACCGCAAAGCGACAATCGCAAGCTTTTTCAAAACTCAAAAGAACCATTCGAAAGCCATATAATGTCATAAACAACTCATTCAAAAAGATGTTTTGAACACGAATGTACCGCGCCCTAATGAATGAGTTATTTTTATCCACTATTTGAGGCACTGCCAAAAAGTTATTCAAGGGTGTTAAGAAATAAATTTCTGTATATAAATGCATACATTGTAAGTAGTGCGGTATCATATTTATTGTCTGTCTTTTAATAATTTACCCCTCTTACCACCATCCAATCCTATATCTTGTACCTTCATTTTTAATGAAGCCCCTTCTCTTCCACTCTCTATACTCCTAGGCTAGGGTTTTTTCCAAAGCCTAGATAGTTCCTATTATGACATGGTATTGTAGCAAGTTCTTTCCTGAAATCTCCTCTTTGTTTTTTCTCTTCTTCTTTTTTCTTTTCTTTTCTTTTCTCTTTTCAATGATCAGCGCACCCGTCACGCAGCCCATAATGCGCATCGCGGATCCCCTCAGTTGCCCCTATTTCGCGCCCCGAAGGTCTCTGATTTCGCGCCCCGAAGCACCTCTCCCCCCCCCCCCTCGCAAAGGCCCCGAATCGCGCCCCGAAGGCCTCCAAATCGCGCCCCGAAGGCCCCTCGATGCGCGCCACATGGGGGTGGCGGGTGTAACCAGCCAGTAGCTGTTCCTCCCCTCTCTCTTCCTTTCTCTCCCTATAACACTTATTGCTGTGTGGGGGTGGGGTTTAGAAATTGAAAGCATCACGTTTTGTTTCTCTCGTTTCGTTGGCCCTGTTCGATAGGCAGCCACCTCCGTGCAGGGCTAGGGTGGGGCTAGCGTTTGAACGGGGTTTTGAAGAAAATTTTCAAGCCCCCCCCCCCCCCCCCCGCGAGATCGGAAGCAGCACATTGCAAGACCGGAAGGAAGGGGTCATCTCTGCGATGTTGCAACCTCTCCTTCCTCTAGCGTCCTCGTGGGCAGGGTCTAAAATTTTACACCGCACAGTACAGGAACATGGGTAAATCAAAGCGAAAAAAAAACCCACACATCCCTCACGCGTCAAGTGTTGCAAAGGCACGTGAGTTCAAACCAGTCCAAGTTCAACCTACTCACGCTAGGGAAATGGCCTCTGATCTGGGATTCATATGACTTAGTGGCCAACCCCGCATAAAGAGACGTAGGACTGACGTAAATCCCTTATAACTAAATCTTCATGTAAATTCATTTTTGAAGTGTGGTTATCGACCATGCTCCTTATAGTTTAAAAATGCGACAGGCACTATATTACTCAGCCAAAGCATGACCTGACTATGGGTGGTCCAGCCTACGCACGTCACTTACTCCAAGGTCATAGGGGCCGCGTTTGCAAAGTCATGCGTATGGAGCCCTACCTTATGGCACGCTTGCTCGGCATTCGTGTCGACCGCGGTCTTCTTACGCGAGGGAGAAGCGTCTCTGTAGACGAGCAGCTACTAACATTTCTGCAGTTTATAGGTCAGTCTGCTACAAATAGAAATGTTGCAGGAGACGTGGCAACGTAGTGCCAGCCGGATCAGTCAAACTATCCATGATGTCGCCTGGGCCATATGCGGTTTCTATGACGAATACGTCAGCCTTCCATCTCAGGCAGACAATGAGTTCATCAACAACAGCCCTAAGTATAAGCATTTGTAGGGTGCCTTAGGTGCGATCGACGACACTCTCATACCAGCTTGCATACGCGGGAGCGAGCAGCAGCCTTTTTTGGACCGTAAGAAGGGCGTGTCCAGAATGTACTGGCGGCAGTGTCATTCAATGACGAATTCATATTGTCAAGATAGTAAGGACAGTGAGAAGCCATAGCTAGGGTTGACCTAGCTTGGCAAGTGAAAAATGAACAAAGGAGAGGTTACACTAGCAAGAATGGGGATACAAATAGCAAACCCTAGAAGGGTTGTACTCGCTATAGAGCACCCCACTACAGGCTAGAGCATAATATTCTGACACACCCCCATAGCCAAAGTGGGGTGTAATCAGCAGAGCAAGCAAAGCAGTACAAGCTCAGGGTGGATCACAATGTCACCACACATTCTGAGCACAAGTTCAAGAAGCAATAGTTTAAAGTTCACAATTATGAGCAAAGCTAGAGGTAGTCACAGAGGGCAAGTGAGGAGGAGGAGGGCTGGCGAGGGGAGAGAGGAGTGGAGGCGACGACTGAAGCTGCAGACACACGGGCAACAGACGGCTCTGGTGCAGCTCTAGTGGCTACCGGGAGCAAGGGCCCCGGAATACAGGAGTAACAGGCTCTGCGTCTGATCAGCAGCGACAGGAGCAACGGACCCACGGGCGACAGGTGCAACCGGCTCTCTGAGCTACCGGTGGCTATCAGAACCCCGGAATACAGGCGCTGCAGACGACACGACGGCTGCCTCCACCCAACCTCCTCCAACTGTCCCACACCCCCCAACACACACCCCCTGCTGCAACCCCTAACTCCACTCCCACGTCACCCCCCTAGCACCACTCCTTCGGCTCCCCACACACCCACCCCCCTCAGCGGCAGCTGCAGCAGTGGGAGACGGAGGAGGAGGAGGAGCAGGGGACGGCGCACACTCTTGCACCCCCATAACCGCCACCCCCACACTCGCCACCCCCAAACCCTAAAACGGGTGGCACGGGGCAGGAGTGCAGGGGACGGCGCGGGGGACGGCGCGCGGCCCTGGGGCAGGCTGCCCGGGCCGCGCGCGGGCCTGGCGCAGCCCGTACGGGCCGCGCGCGGGCCTGGCGCAGGCCGTACGGGCCGCGCGCGGGCCTGGCGCAGCCCGTACGGGCCGCGCGCGGGCCTGGCGCAGGTCGCGCGGGCCGCGTCGGGCGACGGGGGGCGACGCGCAGGTCCGCGGGCTCCGTGACGGGCGACGGGGGGCGCTTCGACGGGCGACGGGGCGGTCGACGGGAGGGGGGGAAGCGCGGGTCCCCGGGGTGACGCACGAGGGAGGAAACCGCCGCGCGCCTCGGGGCCACGGCGGGCAGAAAACCGCCGCGCGCCCCGAGCGCGCGGCGGGAAGAAAAAACGAACATCGCGCGCCACGGGACGCGCGACACACAGGAAGGCAGCGGAAGCAGGCGGGCCCACAGGCCAGGAGCGTAACCGCTCTGATAGCATGTCAAGATAGTAAGGACAGTGAGAAGCCATAGCTAGGGTTGACCTAGCTTGGCAAGTGAGAAATGAACAAAGGAGAGGTTACACTAGCAAGAATGGGGATACAAATAGCAAACCCTAGAAGGGTTGTACTCGCTATAGAGCACCCCACTACAGGCTAGAGCATAATATTCTGACACATATACCTCATAGTCGGAAGCGAGGGGTCTACGCACGACTCCACTCTCTTCCAGGACGCATTGCAACTTGGGCTGTAGTTGCCCACAGGCATTTTTCTCCTTACTGACTTTGGGTTTCGAAATGACAGCTACCTCCTTGCTCCCTACAGGTCCACTATGTACCACCTCCGCCCATGGCAGGAATCAGGATTCACGCCGCAGAACAATGAATTGTTCAACCGCACTCACTCATCCTTAAGATCTCATGTGGAATGTGCATTCGGACAAGTGAAGGCACGATTTCCAGTCATGAAGGTGATGCGTCCGTACTCGTTTGCGCTGCAGTGCTCTTTTGTGCAGGCCTGTTGCATTCTGCACAACTACATAAAAAGGAATGGGGGTTCTGAGTTTCTGGATGGTGAAGACAACGCTGCTAGTGGCATTCAAGATGAAGAGCAGTGCACCATCCAAAATGAAGAGTATGGCGGCGAGGTGCTAGCTAGTGAGCCAATCAGTGTGCACGAGTCAGCTAGGATTGGTGCCCGTAGGTGTGATGCAATAGCGGATGCATTGTGGGCCGAGTTTGGACAATAATGACTAGTCATTCTCTAATCATGGGTGACGAATCTAATAGTATTGTAAACAGTTATGGAAATAACTTGCACAAAAATCCAAGAGCAATAAATCCCAAGACCCTATGCACTGGGGCCAGGGGCGTTGTCGGACAAAAAGCTCTCCCGCATGCGCTTCTGCACATAAGCCTGGCGGGGATCTTCCTTCATGTAAAGGAAACCGGATGCCTCGACGGGATTCTTGAAGAAGTTGCAGGCGACTTCCACACGCGATTCGGCAGACAGACCCGCAATCGCGTCAACTTCCTCGACAAGTCTCTCTACGGTTGGGTACTCATCTTGTAGCAGGGGATGGAAGTGCAGGGTAGGGTAGGACAGGGCAAGGCAGGACATGGGGCTGCAGAGCATGAGAGGGCGTTGCACAATTCACATCCAGTCAAGGGGATGGCGACTCAAGGAGCTGCATAGCATATGCGTTATTGGAGGCAGAAAAGGGGAGTGCGAGAGACATCACATGATGCGCAAGGGAGGGCAGAGTTTCTCACCTGCAGTCAAGGGGAGGGCATGCGCTCCTACCTGTACTTGAAGGGGAGCATGAGATCTTACCTGCAGAGAAGGGGTGGGCGGGAGTGTCAACGGAAGTTGTGTTTGGCCGCGTCCTCGCTTGGGCGGAGCCGACCTCGTGGTCGGTTGTGCGGGGGGATGCAGCCGACCTGCAGCAGTGGGCACGGAGGCCACTGCAAGGGCGTGGAGCTGGTGGGCGTCTGGTTGCAGGGCGCCGAGCAGGTGGACGCCGACCAGGGCGTCTACTCGGCGTCCCGGGGCCCTGGACGCCGACCAGGGCGTCTGCACGGCGTCCTGGAAGGCTGGACGCCGAGCTGGGAGTCTGCTCGGCGTCCCGGGCACCTGGACGCCGAGCTGGGAGTCTGCTCGGCGTCCCAGGCACCTGTACGCCGACTTGGGTGACACCTTGGCGTCCGGGGAGGCTGGACGCCGTCCTGGACGCCCGAACGCCGACCTGGGCGCTTTCTCGGCGTCATGGGCGTCTGGACGTCGGCCGACTTGGGCGCCTGGACGGCGTCCTGGGCGAGTGGACGCCGACCTGGACGCCAGGACGCCGACCTGGGGACGCCGGGCTTGGCGTAGCCGGCGTCCGACTGGGCTGGACGACCAGGCGGGGTTGCCCGGTCGACCAGGATACCCGGGCGACATGTGCGAAGGTCGCCGGGGGACGGTTGCGGCGAGGACGACCTCGGGGGTGGTATCCCGAGGTCGACATGGCAGGTGGGCGCCGTCACGGGCGGAATATCTTCGCTGGGTACGTGACGGGGAGTGGGACGCCAACCAACCACGCACACCTGCAAAGCAGGTGCATCATTGTTCTGCGGATGCAACGCTGTGCAGCCGACTTGTTGCAGCGATGGCACACCGCGGTCATGCAACGTTGGCGCACCGCATCTCTGCAGCGCTGGAGCGGTGCGAGCATTGCTGTGCTATAACGCGGTCGACCGTGCTGCGCTGGAGGTCGACCAACAGCCTAGCTAGCTCTGATGTAGTCTGTGTTGCCAACGTTGTTGCAATCATTGTTGTCAATCTTTGCTAGTGAAACTCTTGCAAAATCTCCCCGTGAATGTGCAAGCAAAGAACAGACGAGCAAACGACTAAGTGAACGAACGCAGAGATCCCTCTCACACACGTGCCTTCCCAGTAGTCAAGCTCCAGTTGAAAGAGTTATCTTCGCACGGAGTTCTCACCTGCTGCGTAGGGGAGGGCTGAGTTTCTCACCTGCAGTCAAGGGGAGTGCGGGAGTTCTCACCTGCTGCGCAGGGGAGGGCTGAGTTCCTCACCTGTAGTCAAGGGGAGGGCATGCACTCCTACCTGTACTTGAAGGGGAGCATGAGCTCTTACCTGTAGAGAAGAGGTGGGCGAGAGAGCAGTGCGGGAGGCACGTCGAGGCAGCGTGGTGTGATTCACGCTGATGAAGTCGGCGGCGTTCGGGCGCGAGGGATGCGGTCGTCGGCGGCTGCAGGGTCCTCGCAGGGTGACGTCGGAGGTCGGCGAAGTGGATCTTTGCCGATGTCGGCGACCCAGGTGACAGCAGGCGGGATTGCACCGAGCTACGGCTACTTCAAGTTTACGCCGGATAGGATCTTGGTGACTCCCCTGCTGGTCGGTCGACCCGACATACTCACCTGGAAGGAGGCCATCGAGCCTCAGCTGGAGATGGCCGGGCTGATCAACTTTGCTCGTGGTACTGTGGCGACGCCGGACGACCCCGACTTGCGAGCTGAGTTCCGCGCCGTGCAATTGTTGACCTTCACGGTCATCTCACGGTGCTGCTCGCCGGGCGTGCAGATCGCCTTGAAGTGGTGCAGGGAGTACCTTGACGCCGGGCACCAGGCGTGACACTTCATCGAGTCTACATACCAGGTCACCGACGACCTGTTCATCGCCCAACTGGAGAGGCAACTGATGTCAGGATGTTATATTCTCTAGCCTGCAGTGGGGTGCTCTATAGCGAGTACAACCCAGTTAGGGTTTGCTATTTGTATCTCAACTGCTGCTAGTGAAACCTCTCTTTCTGTTTCTAAACTTTGCCTACTACTTCTGACATGCTATCAGAGCAGGTCGACCCCCTTGGGTCGATCCTGTGGGTGGGCCCACCACCTAATGCTTCCGCTGCTGTTCTACTTGTCGCGCGCCTCGGTCGCGCGACGCCTCCTTCCTGCCGTGCTTCCTTCCGAAAATTTTTTAGGGTTTTCATCCCGCCGTGCGCTTGGGGGGCGCGGCGGTTTTCTGCCTGCCGTGCGCCCCGAGGCGCCCCGAGGCGCCCCCGTCGAAGTGCCCCCCGTCGCCCGTCGAAGCGCCCCCCCCCCCCCCCCCCCCCCCCCCCCCCCGTCGCCCGTCGAAGCGCCCCCGTCGCCCGTCGGAGCGCCCCCCGTCGCCCGTCGAAACGTCCCCGTCGCCCGTCGAAGCGCCCCTGGGACCCGCGCGCGGCCCGTACGGGCTGCGCCAGGCCCGCGCGCGGCCCGTACGGGCTGCGCCAGGCCCGCGCGGGCTGCGCCAGGCCCGCGCGCGGCCCGGGCAGCCCGCGCGCGCCTCGTCCGGCCTGCGGCAGGCCCGTGCGCGCGCCTCGTCCGTCCCCCAAGCTTCTGTCGGCGCCCCACCCCCGCTACTGCCCGCGTTCCTGTGTTAGGGTTTGGGGGTGGAGGGTATGGGGGTGCCGTGTGTGTGAGCCGTCCCCTGCTCCTCCTCCTCCTCCGTCTCCCACTGCTGCAGCTGCCGCTGAGGGGGGTGGATGTGTGGGAGCCGAGGGTTTAGGGTTTAAGGGGGGTGCCGTGGGAGTGGAGCTAGGGGTTCAGCAGGGGGTGTGTGTGAGAGGGGGTGGGACTATTGGGGGAGGTTGAGTGGAGGCTGCCGTCTTGTCGTCAGCAGCACCTGTAGTCCGGGGCGCTGTCCTGGTAGCCCAGTCGTAGCCAGCTGTGCCAGTCGCCCGTGGGTCCGTTGCTTCTTAGCCGCGGAGCCAGTTACTCCAGAAGTCCGTGCCGATGTTCCGGTAGCCGCTGTGCCAGTGTGACTCCTGTCGCCCGTGTGTCTGCAGCTTCAGCCGTCGCCTCTTATCTCCTCTCCTCTTACAGTCTCGCCTCCTCCTCCTCACTTGCCCTCTGTGACTGTCTCTAGCTTTGCTCATAAATTGTGAACTACTGCTATGTCTGCTTGTTGTGCTGATTACACCCCACTTTGGCTATGGGGGTGTGTCAGAATGTTATATTCTCTAGCCTGCAGTAGGGTGCTCTATAGCGAGTACAACCCAGTTAGGGTTTGCTATTTGTATCTCAACTGCTGCTAGTGAAACCTCTCTTTCTGTTTCTAAACTTTGCCTACTACTTCTGACAACTGACGCACCTGCGTATGGGTGACGAGGAGACGGCTACCGACTACTTCAACCGAGCCCGACGAATTCTCGCCACGATCAGGATGGCCGCGCGCCGTACTCCACGGCGTCGTACATCACCCATATCATGTAGGGACTCTCGAGCAGCTACAACCTCCTGAAGCGGCTGTCAATGGCGCCGAGCACGAGGGCGACGCTCAACGAGGACAACTTGACCTCGTATATCCTGCAGGACGAAGCGATGCAGGAGGCTGAGCGGTCCCAGGAGCTCCTGGCGCAGGTGCACTACGTCGCCCCAGTGAAGCAGGGTGGTCGACTGGGGCAGCGTGGGCAGTCCAGTGGCGGTGGTAGCAGCGGGTGGAAGCCGACGAAGGACGCCGACAAGCAGAACTCTGCCATGGGTGGCGGCCAAGGAGGAGGAAATCGGCGTAGGGAGTACTGGGTCTGCCACAGCCCCGACCACCTCTCCTTCGAATGTCCCGACCGCAGCGATACCAACAACGACGACGCCAAGGGAGGCCGCGGGAGGTCGGCCAGCCGTCGTCCACGTCGAGGAAACCAGCCGCGCAAGGAGAAGCAGTCGAGCAAGTCGACCTCGGTGAAAGACGCCGACTCCTCTGCTGACGTCGTGGAGCTGACCGTCTCGCTGGCGCCGGAGGCCGGTGAGGATTTCCAGGCGATGGCAGCAGCAGTGCAGGCGAACCCGGCGATGGTCCTGCTGGACAAAGGCTGCTCCCACCACCTGATGGGGACGAAGGAGGTCTTCGTCGGCGTTGTGAAGCACGTGCGCGGCTTCAATGGGGCGTTGCAGGACGTTCACGACTGCGGCACGGTTGCGCTGCAAGGGGAGGCCGGGAAGCGTGTGCTCATCCCCGACGTGCTGTACGTCCCGGGCGTGCACGCGAACCTGCTGTCGGCCAGTCAACTGAAGGAGAACGGCGTGCGGCTGCAGGAGGACGACGACGCCATGCTGCTCGTTACGATGACGGGCGGCGTGCACGGTCAAGCAACGTACTCCGGCCGGGTTCTCTGCACCGACCTGCGTCCCTGCCCGGCGACGACTGCGGCGGAGGAAGTGGCCCTGCGGGCAATCGTCTCGGCGACGAAGGCGACGCCGGACAGGCTGCACGCGAGGCTTGCGCACGTCAGCATGGACACCATATGGAGCTCGGCAAAGCATGAGGTAGCCACCGGGCTGGACCTCAAGTCGGCGTCCGGCGCCACTTCGCCCTGCGTCTCGTGCGTCGGAGGGAAGCTGTCGGGCTCGGACGCCGAGGACGCCCTGGCCGTCGTGCACGTCAACCTGTGTGGGCGGTTTCGCGTGGCCGCCAAGGATGGCAGCCTGTACTTCCTGCTGCTGAAGGACCGCAAGACCCGCTACGTGTGGGTGAGGCCGGTCGCCAAGAAGTCGGACGTGCTGTAGAAGTTCGAGCAGTGGCTGGTGACGGTTGAGCGGCAGACGAAGAAGTCGGTGTTGATGCTGCGTTCTGACCGGGGAGGGGAGTTCCTCGGGAAGGACTTCACCACCCTCGTGGACGGCAAGGGGATTCTTCACGACCTTACCTGCCCGTACACTCCGCAGCAGAATGGCATGGCTGACCAGAAGAATGCGGCCCCTCCGTAGACGAACACGTAGCCACCCGTGCTCGTCCTGTTCTGCTTGTCACCGGCGTCGTCGGCGTCCACGTAGCCGACCAGCTCCAGTGACTCAGGTCCACCGCCGAACTCCAGGGCGGTGTCTGCGGAGATTTACTCTACAACGGTAGTGAGCTAGACTACGGGGGTTGGCACGAACTACTAGGAGTGATCGTAGCTTTGCTTGGTTGCTTAGTGCTTGCACATTCACGGGAGAAATTGGCAAGAATTTCCACTAGCAAAGTTCGAATTACAGAATTATTTGACAAGAAAAATAACAGAATGACTACATCAGGCACCTAGCAACTCTGCAGCTAGCCTGGTCGACAGCCAGCACAGCTCGGTCTGTCAGAATGTTATTTGTCTAGCCTGCAGTGGGGTGCTCAATAGTGAGTACAACCCCTTAGGGTTTGCTATTTGTGTGTCCTGCTGCTTGCTAGTCATCATCATTCTTCATTCCAATTCTCCTTCGTAAACCCTAACTCCTAGTTCTAGAGCGCACCCACCTACCTCCTAGTGTGGGCCTAGGCTACTAAGCCTAGGCCCCACATCTACGATTCTAACATGGTAACAGAGCGTTCACGCTCCTGGCCTGTGGGCCCCACTGCTGCTTCCGCTGCCCTACTCAGTGTCGCGCGCCCCGTGGCGCGCGACCTTCACATTTTCATCCCGCCGCGCGCTCGGGGCGTGCGGCGGTTTTCTCCCCGCCGTGCGCACCGAGGCGCACGGCGGTTTCCTACCGTGGGGGACGCCCGCGGCCCCCCGATCCCGTCGCCCGCGGCCCTCCGGTCCCGTCGCCCGCGGCCCCGCGATCCCGTCGCCCTGGGGAGCCGCACGCGACCCCCCGCGGCCCCGTTTTCCCGTCGTGCCGCCCTGGGGAGCCGCGCGCGACCCCCCGCGGCCCCGATTTCCCGTCGTGCCGCCCTGGGGAGCCGCGCGCGACCCCCCGCGGCCCCGATTTCCCGTCGTGCCGCCCTGGGGAGCCGCGCGCGACCCCCCGCGGCCCCGATTTCCCGTCGTGCCGCCCTGGGGAGCCGCGCGCGACCCCCCCGCGGCCCCGATTTCCCGTCGCGCCGCCCTGGGGAGCCGCGCGCGGCCCCTCTCTGCCCCGTGGTCGCGTTCTGGGGGCCGAGCGCCGTCCCCCTCGCCGTCCCCCGCGCTCCTTCCCCCGTTCCGCCCGTTTTTAGGGTTTTGGGGTGCGGAGTGTGGGGGTGGCAGCTCTGGGGGTGCCGTGTGTGTGCGCCGTCCCCTGCTCCTCCTCCTCCTCCGTCTCCCACTGCTGCAGCTGCCGCTGAGGGGGGTGGATGTGTGGGAGCCGAGGTTTAGGGTTTAAGGGGGGTGCCGTGGAAGTGGAGCTAGGGTGTCAGCAGGGGGTGTGTGAGAGGGGCGTGGGACGGTCGGGGGAGGTTGAGCGGAGGCTGCCGTCTTGTCGTCAGCAGCACCTGTAGTCCGGGGCGCTGTTCCGGTAGCCCAGTCGTAGCCAGCTGCGCCAGTCGCCCGTGGGTCCGTTGCTCGTCTGCCGCTCTTCTTAGCCGCGGAGCCAGTTACTCCTGTAGTCCGGGGCGCTGTTCCGGTAGCCACTGTGCCAGTTTGACTCCTGTTGCCCGTGTGTCTGCAGCTTCAGCCGTCGCCTCTCATCTTCTCTCCTTCCACAGTTCCTCCTCCTCCTCACTTGCCCTTTGTGAATGCCTCTAGCTTTGCTTGCACTTGTGAACCTGCTTTCTACCTGCTTGCTCATTGTACTGATTACACCCCACTTTGGCTATGGGGGTGTGTCAGAATGTTATTCTCTAGCCTGTAGTGGGGTGCTCTATAGCGAGTACAACCCATCTAGGGTTTGCTATATGTATCCTCATTGCTGCTAGTGAACCTCCTCTTTGCCTAAACTTTCTCTTGCCTAGCTAGGGTTCTCCTAGCTATGGCTCCTGCTTATGCTTACTCTTTTAACATGGTATCTAGAGCCGGCGAGATCCTGCCGCCTAGTTCATCGGGCCCACCAACTCCTTCCGCTGTCGTACTATCCGCCGCGCGCCCCGTGGTGCGCGGCATTGCATTTTCTTCCCGCCACGCGCTCCGAACACGTGGCGGCTTCTTCTGCCCGCCGCGCGCTCGGGGCGCGCGGCGGTTATCCCGTCCGTCGAAGCGTCCTTGGGGGGGCCTGCGCGCTGCCCTCCCTGCTGCTCGTCGCGACGCCCGTGCGGGACCCGCGGGGCGTCGCCCTTACTCGTCGCGGCGCCCCCTGGGTGCTGCCCCTTCTCGTCGCGACGCCCGTACGGGACCCGCGCAGCGTCGCCCTGCTCGTCGCGACGCCCGTGCGGGACCCGCGGGGCGTCGCCCCTGCTCGTCGCGACGCCCGTGCGGGACCCGCGGGGCGTCGCCCCTGCTCGTCGCGACGCCCGTGCGGGACCCGCGGGGCGTCGCCCCTGCTCGTCGCGACGCCCGTGCGGGACCCGCGGGGCGTCGCCCCTGCTCGTCGCGACGCCCGTGCGGGACCCGCGGGGCGTCGCCCCTGCTCGTCGCGACGCCCCCTGCGGGACCCGCGGGGCGC
The DNA here is from genome assembly GCA_947470075.1 of Closterium sp. Yama58-4. Taxonomy (NCBI): domain Eukaryota; kingdom Viridiplantae; phylum Streptophyta; class Zygnematophyceae; order Desmidiales; family Closteriaceae; genus Closterium; species Closterium sp. Yama58-4. Next base: position 375,456 of record CANIUD010000890.1, on the reverse strand, counting down.
CGTCAGAGCCTGCAGCAGCAGCCGCCGCCAGAGCCTGCAGCAGCAGCCGCCGCTCTACCAGCAGCAGCAGCCGCCGCCGCTCTGCAGCAGCAGCCGCCGCCGCCCTGCAGCAGCAGCCGCCGCCAGGCCTGCAGCAGCAGCCGCCGCCAGAGCCTGCAGCAGCAGCCGCCGCCAGAGTCTGCAGCAGCAGCTGCCACCAGAGCCTGCAGCAGCAGCCGCCGCTCTACCAGCAGCAGCAGCCGCCGCCGCTCTGCAGCAGCAGCCGCCGCCGCCCTGCAGCAGCAGCCGCCGCCAGGCCTGCAGCAGCAGCCGCCGCCAGAGCCTGCAGCAGCAGCCGCCGCCAGAGTCTGCAGCAGCAGCTGCCACCAGAGCCTGCAGCAGCAGCCGCCGCTCTACCAGCAGCAGCAGCCGCCGCCGCTCTGCAGCAGCAGCCGCCGCCGCCCTGCAGCAGCAGCCGCCGCCAGGCCTGCAGCAGCAGCCGCCGCCAGAGCCTGCAGCAGCAGCCGCCGCCAGAGTCTGCAGCAGCAGCTGCCACCAGAGCCTGCAGCAGCAGCCGCCGCTCTACCAGCAGCAGCAGCCGCCGCCGCTCTGCAGCAGCAGCCGCCGCCGCCCTGCAGCAGCAGCCGCCGCCAGGCCTGCAGCAGCAGCTGCCGCCACCGAGCCTGCAGCAGCAGCCGCCGCCAGAGCCTGCAGCAGCAGCCGCCGCCAGAGCCTACAGCAGCAGCCGCCGCTCTACCTGCAGCAGTTGCCGCTGCCGAGCCTGCAGCAGCAGCCCCTGGAGCAGCCAGTCACTGCAGCAACCGCCCCTGGAGCCGCCCGCCACTGCAGCAGCCGCCCCTGGAGCAGCCCGCCACTGCAGCAGCCGCCCCTGGAGTTTGCCCGCCTTTGTTCGTACGTCCCCTTGCTACTCGTGTCCGTTCGTGTCTCGTGTTGTGTCCCGTGCCGAGCCATACCGTGCAGTGCCATGCCGTGCCGTACCGTGTCGTGCCGTGCTGTGCTGTGCCGTGCCTGTGTTCGTTTTACCTACCTACCTACCTACCTACGCCCTGTGCCTTGTGCCTTGTGCCTTGTGCTTCGTGCCTCGTGCCTCGTGCCTTGTGCCTCGTGCGCCCTGCTGCTGCCCGCGCCCTCGTGCGCCCTGCTGCAGCCCGCGCCTTCGTGCGCTCTACCTACCTACGCCCTGTGCCTTGTGCCTTGTGCCTTGTGCTTCGTGCCTCGTGCCTTGTGCCTCGTGCCTTGTGCGCTTTACCTACCTACGCCCTGTGCCTTGTGCCTTGTGCCTTGTGCTTCGTGCCTCGTGCCTTGTGCCTCGTGCCTTCGTGCGCTACCTACCTACGCCCTGTGCCTTGTGCCTTGTGCCTTGTGCTTCGTGCCTCGTGCCTTGTGCCTCGTGCCTTGTGCGCTTTACCTACCTACGCCCTGTGCCTTGTGCCTTGTGCCTTGTGCTTCGTGCCTCGTGCCTTGTGCCTCGTGCCTTGTGCGCTTTACCTACCTACGCCCTGTGCCTTGTGCCTTGTGCCTTGTGCTTCGTGCCTCGTGCCTTGTGCCTCGTGCCTTGTGCGCTTTACCTACCTACGCCCTGTGCCTTGTGCCTTGTGCCTTGTGCTTCGTGCCTCGTGCCTCGTGCCTCGTGCCTCGTGCGCTCTACCTACCTACGCCCTGTGCCTTGTGCCTTGTGCCTTGTGCCTCGTGCCTCGTGCCTTGTGCCTCGTGCGCCCTGCTGCTGCCCGCGCCCTCGTGCGCCCTGCTGCAGCCCGCGCCCTCGTGCGCTCTACTCTGCCCGAGCTCTCGTGCGCCCTGTTCGGTTCCGCCGCCCCTGCCCCCCCCCCCCCCCCTGCGTCCCCTGGACAGGAGAGTGTGGGGGTGACGGGTATGGGGGTGCTCCGTGTGCGTCGTCCCTTCCTCCTCCTTCGTCTCCCACAGCTGCAGCTGCCGCTGAGGGGGGTGGATGTGTGGGAGCCGAGGGGAATGGCGCTAGGGGGGTAATGTGGGAGTGGAGCTAAGGGTGGACCAAGGGGTGTGTGTCGAAGGGTGTGGGACTGTTGGGGGCGGTTGAGCGGAGGCCGCCGTCGTGTCGTCTGCAGCGCCTGTATTCCGGGGGTTCTGATAGCCACCGGTAGCTCAGAGAGCCGGTTGCACCTGTCGCCTGTGGGTCCGTTGCTCCTGCCGCTGCTGATCAGCCGCCGAGCCTGTTACTCCTGTATTCCGGGGCCTCTGGCTCCCGGTAGCCACTAGAGTTGCACTAGTGCCGTCTGTTGCCCGTGTGTCTGCAGCTTCAGCCGTCGCCTCCACTCTTCTCTCCTCTCGCCAGCCCTCCTCCTCCTCACCTACCCTCTGTGACTGCCTCTAGCTTTGCTCATAAATTATAAACTATTGCTTCTTGAACTTGTGCTCAGAATGTGTGGTGACATCGTGATCCACCCTGAGCTTGTACTGCTTTGCTTGCTCTGCTGATTACACCCCACTTTGGCTATGGGGGTGTGTCAGAATGTTATTTGTCTAGCCTGCAGTGGGGTGCTCAATAGTGAGTACAACCCCTTAGGGTTTGCTATTTGTGTGTCCTGCTGCTTGCTAGTCATCATCATTCTTCATTCCAATTCTCCTTCGTAAACCCTAACTCCTAGTTCTAGAGCGCACCCACCTACCTCCTAGTGTGGGCCTAGGCTACTAAGCCTAGGCCCCACATCTACGATTCTAACACGGTCGACCGCGCGCCAGCGTTGCGTAGAGGAGCCGCGCCAGCACTGCAGAAGAGCGACCTGCCAACGCTGCAGGTCGACGGCGTGCCAACGCTGCAGCAATGCGGCTGTCCAGCGTTGCCCCGTAGAAGACAGCAGTGCGCACGCTCGCAGGTGCGCGCAGACGATTGGCCCGACTTGCCCCGTTGTGTAGCTGTCGGCTGTTGTCTGCGCCTGACGAGCCACATCGACTTCGGGATACCATTCCGAAGTCGCCTTCGTCATCGCGATCTCGACGACGTTCGCGTGCCTCCGCCGAACTCGTCGAGCAGGTTACCCGGTCAATCCGGTCGACCACTAGGTGCTTCCGGTCGACCACCAGGCTCTTCTGGTCGACCGTAGCTCCCGTCGAGCATCTTCCTGGTCGACGGACCCCTTCCGTCGACCAGAACTGCTTCGTCGACCTCCCGGTCGAGCTGCAGGTCGACGGGATGCTTCGCGGACCTCCCGGTCGAGCTGCAGGTCGACGGGATGCCCCCCAGTCCTCCCGGTCGAGCTGCAGTTCGACGGGATGCTCCAGAGACCTCCCCGTCGAGCTGTAGGTCGACGGACTGCTCCGTCGACCTCCCGGACGGCCCACCCATCGCCCAGGCCAGTCAGTTGCGCCCGTCGAGCACCCCTGGTTGACAGAAGCTCCACAGTGACATCCTGCAGCTCGACGAAGCCCGTCGAGCAGCTCCTTCACTGCGAACGGTCGGCTGCTTCACCCGTACATCCGACCAAGTCGTCGGCATTGCCCAAGCGAGGGCGGGGCCAACACTAGAAAACTCGTCCGCGACGTACTCCGACTCGGTCGAGGAGAGCGTCGCGCACTTGATGCGCGAGCTCGACCAGGAGACAGCGGCCCCTCCGTAGACGAACACGTAGCCGCCCGTGCTCGTCCGCTTCTGCTTGTCACCCGCGTCGTCGGCATCCACATAGCCGATCAGCTCCAGCGACTCTGGTCCACCGCCGAACTCCAAGGCGGTGTCGCGGGTGTCGGCGAGGTAGGCGAGGCAGCGGTCGACCTCGCGCCAATGCTGGTCGCTCCTCACCGTGAGGCCGCTCCCCAGCTTGCTGCAGGCGAACGCGATGTCCGGCCTTGTCGTCGTCGCCACAAACTGCAGAGATCCGACCTTCTGCCGGTACTCCTCCTCCTCGCGCTCCTGCGCCTCCTCGTCGTCGAACGTCAGCTCAGCGTAGGCGTCGACCGAGACCGGCGTCTTCGGAATTCGACCGCCCTGCTCCTCGTCGATGAAGCGCCTACGCAACTTGTCGGCGTAGCCCTGCTGGTGCAGCCACAGCTTCCTCGCCGGCCTGTCGCGGACGATCTCCAGCCCAAGGTACTTCACCACCGGCGAGATCTCCCGCAGCTCGAAGGCGGCCTCCAGCAGCTCCTTCAACTCCTTCAGCATCGCGGTGCTGCTGCTGGCGGCGAGCAGGTCGTCGACGTAGTCCATCACCCAGCAGGTCACTCCGTCGTCGCCGGTCTTGAAGTAGAGCGCCTCGTCGACCTGGATTTTCTTCCAACCTGCGCCCAGCAGCACCCCGTCGAGAGCCTTGTACCACAGCAGCGGCGACTGCTTCAGCCCGTAGAGGCTCTTCAGCAGCTTACACACCCGGCCGGTCCCATCGTCGAAGTAGTCCGGCTGGTACATGTAGAGCACCCTGTCGAGCTTGCTCTGCAGGAAAGCGTTCTTCATGTCGAGCTGCATCAGGTTGAGGTCGAGGACAGCGACGATGCTGAGGAAGATCCTCAGCGTGACGTAGCTGCTCACCGGCGAGTACGTCTCGTCGTAGTCGGCGCCGTACACCTGCGTGAAGCCCTTCACGACCAGCCTCGCCTTCTCGCGCTCGACGGTGTCGTCGATGCTGTACTTGGTCGTCAGCACCCATCCGTTCTTCATGATGTTCACTCCGTGTGGGCGTTCGACCAGCTCCCAAGTGCCCATACCGATGAGGCTGCGGATCTCGTCTTCCATGGCGGCCTTCACCGCGTCGCCCTTCCAGCTCGCCAGAGCCTCCTTCACCGTCATTGTGGCGATGTCCCAGCGGTGTTCGGGGTCGGCATGCACGTCGGGGTCGAGCTCCGGCAGCTCTTCATCCTCCTCGGCGTCGTCGTACAACAGGTCGTCGTCGACCTCGTCGTACACCGTGGTGAAGGCAGCTGGTGGCAGGCATGCATGGAAGCTCAGCCGCTCCGGCGGCCGTCGAGCTCGACCAGACCGTCGCAGCTCCGGCGCAGGCTTCTCGACCGGAACCTCCACCACGTCGCTGTCGGTGGACTCCTCTCCCGCTGACAGCTCCCCTTCCTCGTCGATGGCCTCGTCGTCGACCAGCTGCGTCGCCTCTTCGACCGGCTGCTCGTCTGCTGCTGACGGCGACAGCTCCCCTGTCGACCGCCCCGGCTGCTGCTCCCCTGTCGACGGCCCCCTCGTTGCTGCCTCTTGTTCGACCGGCTCCCCTGTCCGATGCTCCCCTGACGTCGACTTCCGGCCTCGGTCGACGAGCTTGGCGCCTTGTCGACCACCGGCGATGCCACTGGCCGGCGCCACGGGCGACGCCTCAAGGCTCCCCTCATCGCCGGTGGCCGACACAGGTGGCGATGTAGACCGATCTGCGACGGGGGAGGGAGGAGCAAGAATAGGGGAAGGCGGAGGAACCTCCACAACATCCTCATCAGCAGGCTCGTCGACGTCGGCGAGCAATGGGTCCGGTGCCAGCGAGGTGTCCGTCGGCGGGTGCGCCTGCGTCCGCCCCGTCGCCGGCCCATACCGCGCCTTCCACACCTCCAGCGACAGCGTCTCGTAGAAGATCACCTCGACCGACGTGACCACCTTGTTGTCGGTGAGGTCGAGCACCTCCCAGCCCTTGCTCTCCGGCGACACGCCCAAATGAAGCCCCCAGCGAGCCTTCGGCGCCAGCTTCCCACCACGCTGCTGCTCAGGAACCATGAACTGCACCATGCAGCCCCACACCCGCGCCAGCGTGAGGTCGGGCTTCTTCCCAGTCAGCAGCTGGTACGGAGTCGTCCCCGGCGGCGTCGTCGACCAATCCAAGCAGTTGCGCACCCAGACAGCCTGTCGAAGGGCGAGGTGCCACCAGTGGTGCTGCACGCCCATATGCAGCAGCATCGTCCACACGGACTCGACGACCGTGCGCATCTCCCGCTCAGCCATGCCGTTTTGCTGCGTTAGGTCGTGGACGATGCCCTTCCCGTCGACGAAGGTGGTGAAATCCCGTCCGAGGAACTCCCCTCTCTGGTCAGATCGGAGCGACAGTACCGACTTCTTCGTCTGCCGTTCCACCAGCACCAGCCACTTCTGAAACTCCCGCAGCACGTCGCTCTTCTTAGCGACCGGCATTGTCCACACAAACCGAGTGTGGCGATCCTTCAGCAGCAGGAAGTACAAGCTGCCATCCTTGGCAGCCACCCGAAATGGCCCGCACAAGTCAATGTGCACGACAGCCAGTGCCTCCTCGGCGTCCGAGCCCTTGTCGGGGAAGGTGTGCCGCGCCAGCTTCCCTCCGACACACGAGACACACGGCGTGATGTCGAGCCCAGTAGCAACTTCATGCTTTGCCGAGCTCTTGATCCTGTCGACACTGACGTGTGCGAGCCGAGCATACATCCTGTCGGGGGTTGTCTTCGTCGCCGAGGCGATTGTCCGCAGAGCCACCACCTCGGTCGACGGCGACTGCGTCGAGCAGGGGCGAAGGTCGGTGCAGAGGATTCGTCCGGTATAGCGAGCTCGACCGAGCAGCAGCTCATCGCCGTCGACCTGGAACTGCACCCCGCTCTCCTTCAGTTGGCCAGATGACAGCAGATTCGCATGTACCCCAGGAACGTAGAGCACGTCGGGGATGAGAACCCGCTTTCCGGCCTCTCGTTGTAGAGCGACGGTTCCGCGACCCTCGACAGGCTGCAACGCCCCATTGAAGCCGCGCACTTCATTCACCTCGTCGCTCGGCGCCATGTCGACGAAGGCCGCCTTCGTCCCCATCAGGTGGTGGGAGCATCCGCTGTCGAGCAGCACCGCCATCGGGTTGGCCTGCACAGCTGCCGCCACCGCCTGGAAGTCCTCGCCAGCCTCCGGTGCCAGCGAGACCGTCGGCTCCACCACGCCGACCATCGAGCACGACGCCTCCCCGTCGCCTCGGTCCTTGCCGCTGGAGCTGTCGACCTCCTTCGTCGACGACGTCTTCTTCGACGCCTTCTTCTCCTTGCGCGGCTTCTCATCTCGACGTGGGCGACGGCTGGCCGATCGACCGCGGCCTCCCTTGCTGTCGTCCTCGTCGCTGTCATCGCGGTCGGGGCATTCGAAGGAGAGATGGTCGGGGTCGCCACAGATCCAGCACTCCCGCCGTCGACCACCACCTCCACGGCCCTTGCCCCGCGTCGACTTCTTCTCGTCGACGTCCTTCGTCGACCGCCCACCTCCGCTACCACCTCCGCCCGACTTCCCGCGCTGCCCTTGCTGCTGATTCAGCTTCGTCGGTGCAGCGTAGTTTGCCTGCGGAAGGAGCTCCGTGGGCTGTTCGGCCTCCTGCATCGCCTCGTCTTGGAGGATGTAGCTGGTGATGGAGTCCAAGTCGAGGGACTCACGCGTGCCGGGCACCATCATCATCCTCTTCATGAGGTTGTAGCTGCGCGGAAGGCCCTTGACGAGGTGGGTGATGTAGGACGCCGTCGAGTATTCGGCGCCCGCCATCCGCATCTCAGCCAGGATCCGTCGAGCACGGTTGCAGTAGTCCGTCGCCGACTCCTGCTCGCCCATCCGAATGTGAGTCATCTTCTCCTCCAGCTGGCCGATGTACAGGTCGTCCTTCACCTGGTACGTCGACAGGATGAAGCGCCATGCCTGGTGACCAGCGTCGAGCCGCTCTCGACAGCTCCTGAGCGCTAGCTGCACCACCGGCGAGCAGCACCTCGAGATGACCATGAAAGTGAGCAGGTGAGCAGCGCGAAACTCCCCGCGCAGCTCGACGTCCTCCTCGGGCGGAAACGGCACGGTGCCGTCGGCGAAGCCTTTCAGCCCGGCGACCTCCAGCTGAGGTTCTATCGACTCCCTCCAGGTGATGAGGTCCCGTCGACCTTGCAGCGGGGCGACGGTGATCCGGTCCGGCGAGAACTTGAAGTAGCCATACGCCGGTGCAATCCCGCCCGCTGTCACATGTGTCGTCGCCGAGAGACCTCCACCACTTCGTAGAGGAGAGCGGCGTCGAGCATCGACATCGGCACGCGAGATGCCTGCAGCTGCCGTCGACGCCACCGTCGACCTTGATCACCCCTCTCTGCCTCGTGCCTTCGCTGCCGCTGACTCGAGCACCGCCGTCGACCTCGTCGTCGACGCCACCTTCGTTTCGCACCGGTCGAGGAGATGCAGGACGGGAAGGGTGTTCCGTCGCCCACTGCGCCCGGATGCCCAACTCGACGATCGTCAAGGGGATCGTCCCGTACTCGCCATCCGCGTGGCGTCTCCTCCCATCAGCCAAACGAGTCTCCAAGGTATCTGCTCCGCCCGCATCAACTACGGGGTCGACCATGGCGACTAACGCTGCTGCCGGCCTACGAACGACTTAGTAGGTGCAAAAGTCGGCTCCTATCTGAAGGTAATTAGCGGGGTCGTCCACGCTCACCGCACCATGCGGAGATTTACTCTACAACGGTAGTGAGCTAGACTACGGGGGTTGGCACGAACTACTAGGAGTGATCGTAGCTTTGCTTGGTTGCTTAGTGCTTGCACATTCACGGGAGAAATTGGCAAGAGTTTCCACTAGCAAAGTTCGAATTACATAATTATTTGACAAGAAAAATAACAGAATGACTACATCAGGCACCTAGCAACTCTGCAGCTAGCCTGGTCGACAGCCAGCACAGCTCGGTCGACCGCGCGCCAGCGTTGCGTAGAGGAGCCGCGCCAGCACTGCAGAAGAGCGACCTGCCAACGCTGTAGGTCGACGGCGTGCCAACGCTGCAGCAATGCGGCTGTCCAGCGTTGCCCCGTAGAAGACAGCAGTGCGCACGCTCGCAGGTGCGCGCAGACGATTGGCCCGACTTGCCCCGTTGTGCAGCTGTCGGCTGTTGTCTGCGCCTGTTGTCGGCTGTTGCCCCGAAGTCGCCTTCGTCATCGCGATCTCGACGACGTTCGCGTGCCTCCGCCGAACTCGTCGAGCAGGTTACCCGGTCAATCCGTTCGACCACTAGGTGCTTCCGGTCGACCACCAGGCCCTTCTGGTCGACCGTAGCTCCCGTCGAGCATCTCCCGGTCGAGCTGCAGGTCGACGGGATGCTTCGCGGACCTCCCGGTCGAGTTGGAGGTCGACGGGATGCCCCCCAGTCCTCCCGGTCGAGCTGCAGTTCGACGGGACGCTCCAGAGACCTCCCCGTCGAGCTGTAGGTCGACGGACTGCTCCGTCGACCTCCCGGACGGCCCACCCATCGCCCAGGCCAGTCAGTTGCGCCCGTCGAGCACCCCTGGTCGACGGAAGCTCCACAGTGACATCCTGCAGCTCGACGAAGCCCGTCGAGCAGCTCCTTCACTGCGAACGGTCGGCTGCTTCACCCGTACATCCGACCAAGTCGTCGGCATTGCCCAAGCGAGGGCGGGGCCAACACTCCATTCCCGTTAACAGTGTCACGCGTGTTGGCGAGGTAGGCGAGGCAGTGGTCGACCTCGTGCCAGTGCTGGTCGCTCCTCACCGTGAGGCCGCTGCCCAGCTTGCTGCAGGCAAAGGCGATATTCGGCCGCGTCTTCGTCGCCGCGAACTGCAGCGAGCCGACCTTCTGCCGATACTCCTCCTCCTGTCGTTCCTGCGCCTCCTCGTCGTCAAAGGTGAGCTCGGCGTAGGCGTCGACCGAGACCGGCGTCTTCGGGGTGCGCCCGGTCTGCTCCTCGTCGATGAAGCGCCTACGCAGCTTGTCGGCGTAGCCCTGCTGGTGCAGCCACAGCTTCCCCGCCGGTCTGTCGCGCACGATCTCCAGCCCGAGATACTTCTGCACCGGCGAGATCTCGTGCAGCTCGAAGGCGGCTTCCAACGGCTCCTTCAGCTCCTCCAACATCGCGGCGCTGCTGCTGGCGGCGAGCAGGTCGTCGACGTAGACCAGCACCCAGCAGGCCACTCCACCGTCGCGGACCTTGAAGTAAAGAGCCTCGTCGACCTGGCTCTTCAGCCCGTACAGGCTCTTCAGCAGCTTGCACACCCGGCCGGTCCCGTCGTTGAAGTAGTCCGGCTGCGACATGTACAGCACCCGGTCGAGCTTGCTTTGCAGGAAGGCGTTCTTCATGTCGAGCTGCATCAGGTTGAGGTTGAGCACGGCGACGATGCTGAGGAAGATCCTCAGCGTGACGTAGCTACCCACCGGCACGAATGTCTCGTCGTAGTTGGCGCAGTATACCTGCTGTTAGAATCTAGCAGCAGGAATGATTGAACTAGCAGCATGCAGGAGTACAAGTAGTAAACCCTAATTTGGGTTGTACCCCATATGGGCTACCCCACTACAGCCTAGACAATATGCAGCATATGTTTGACACACCCCCATAGGCAAAGTGGGGGAGAACAAGGGGTCACACGACCAGTCAAGAGAAACAAAGCAAGCTCAGGGTGGATCACAACGTCACCACACACTCTGAGCATAAGCAAAGGGCCACAAGGCCAGTTCACATGCAGAGATATATATATGCAGCAATAACAGTACAGTGATGACTACCTAGCAGAAGCAGGCATGCAGGTATATATATAGATCACCGTACAAGCAAAGACTACAACAAGTGTGGAAACGTAGGCACAAGGCCTAACAGGGTACAAAAGCGCTGATGATCACCAGACGGAAGTGCCTTGGTGAATATATCAGCAGTGTTGGCCCGAGTGGCCACGTGACGAAGACGAAGCTGACCTCGCTGCTGCAACTCTCGAGCCAGGAAGTAACGCAGAGCGATGTGCTTCGTTATGTGCTCCAGTCTGTGCTCCTCACACAAGGCAATGGCAGCCTTGTTGTCGACGTACAGCACTGGAGGAGAACGAGGCTGCTCTCCCAAGTCAGTCAGCAAGTAGGTGAGCCAGCGTAACTCCTGTGCAGCCATGGCTGTGGCGTAGATCTCAGCCTCACAACTGGAGCTGAGAACTGAAGACGAGCGTGTAGAACGCCACGAAACTGAACCAGAGCCAAGGCTGAAGGTGTAACCCTGTGACGACCGCTGAGTAGCCTGGTCGTCAACCCAAGAAGCGTCTGAGTGCCCAGTGAGGACAACTGGGCTCGTCCCTCCAAGCACTAGCCCCATGCCTGATGTGCTGCACAAGTAGCGCAGTACCCTCTTAGCAGCAGCCATGTGCTCAGGTCGTTCCGACCAGGAGCCACGTAGCGAGCCAGAAGACCAAGAGGGTACGCGAGGTCAGGACGAGTGCAGGTCATCAGGTACATGAGGCAGCCGACTAGCTCTGGGTAAGGACCACTCGGCTCTACGGACTCGTCCGAAGGTGGAGCTGAGAGCGAGTGACCTGTAGCCAGAGGAGTGGCCTGTGCTGAAGACCAGGTGAAGCCGAAGCGCTGAAGGACCTGCTGCACCATGTGTGACTGAGTCAAGGTGATGGTGCGACGTGCTCTGTCTCGGGTGATCTGCAAGCCAAGGTAGCTGCGCAGCTCACCCAAGTCTGTGCACGTGTGTCTCTTCTGCAGCTCCGACTTCACGTGGGCGAGAGCCTCAGTGTCAGCAGTGGCAAAAACCAAGTCGTCGACGTACACGAGGATGTAGAACGGCGGCAGGGAAGTGTCGGTGCGCAGAAACAGAGACGGGTCAGCAGTAGAAGGCGCGAACCCAAGAGCCGCAAGCGTAGTCCTCAGTGTGTCGTGCCACTCACGTGGCGCCTGGCGGAGACCGTAGACCGGCCGCCGGAGGCTCCACTGGGTACCAGGAGGGAACGACCCAGTGAAGCCCGGGGGGCGGCGCAGCCAGATCTCCTCGTGCAGGCTGCCCTGCAAGAAAGCTGTGCTGAAGTCAAGAGAGTGAAGCTCGTAGTCACGGTGAGCAGCAACGTGCAGCAGCACCCGAAGAGTGGTCATCTTCGGGGTGGGGGAGAAGGTCTGGAAGAAGTCAACTCCCTCTCGCTGACTGAAGCCTCGAGCCACGTAACGCGCCTTGAAGATAGGCGGAGAACCCGACGGCCGCTTCACCCTGAAAATCCACATGCCACTGACGATGTTCGCCCCAGGTGGGGGAACCTCGTCAACGTAGGTGCCTGTGGACTTCCAGGAAGCCATCTCTGCGTCCATGGCTGCCTGCCACTGAGAGGAGTAGGGACCCTCTATCGCCTCTGCGTAAGAGCGCGGAGTCGGGATGTCTGGTGCATCCGGGTCTCCCTCAGGGGCAAGTAGCGAGGACACAAGATGAGGTAAAGCAGCAGCAAGACACTGGAACTCCTCCTGCCTGTCCTCAAGGACGTCCGTGCTAAGAGCACACTCACCCCCGACGGACGGAGGACAGACAGACTCAGACTCAGCAACAAGACTAGCGGCGTAGTCTAGACGACAGGCAGCAGCAAAGTCAACAAGCTCAGCGACCAAGGCAGACGCAGCAGTAGACTCAAATGACGGGTCAGTGACAACAGTGGCTAGGAGACGCGTGACAGTAGGGTGCTCAGTACGAAACCGGTCAGACTCAGGGTCCGGAACGGCAGGCAGAGAGGACGCAGGGGGAGACGGCAGAGGAACAGGCTGCGGAGCAGAGGAAGGACGACGGACAACAAGGTGTGCGCTGGGGACAGCCGGCTGACGCGCACGAGCGACACGACGAACGGTACGACCAGAACGAACAGGCGAGACAGGACGCGACGCAGGCTCACGACGCGTAGCAGGACTGCCTGTCTGCTCAGTGTAAGGAGAGGGAGCAGGTAGCGGTGAGCCAGGCTGTAACAGAAGACCAGTAGACGACGGGAGAGTAACAACCTGACGAAGAGCAGAGTCAGGCGGCGGCAAAGACGACGGAGACGGCGGAGCGAAGAACAGTCGTGTCGGCGCAGCTGCACCAGTACCGGCAGCTCCAGCAGCTCCAGTGCCTCCAGCAGCTCCAGTACCTCCAGCAGCTCCCGTACCTCCAGCAGCTCCAGAAGCTCCAGTCCCAGAGCCGACACCCCCAGTCCCAGGGTCTCCAACCTCAGTGTCTCCAGCAGCAGCACCCCCAGAACCAGCACCTCCAGTCCCAGGGTCTCCAGCCTCAGTGTCTCCAGCAGCAGCACCCCCAGAACCAGCACCTCCAGTCCCAGGGTCTCCAGCCTCAGTGTCTCCAGCACGAGCACCTCCAGAACTAGCGACTCCAGCACCTCCAGTAGACAAAGGACCAGCACCACTCCTAGCTCCAGCAGCGCGACGCTGACGACGACCGTACCAGTCCTGCAGCTGCTGTGGGGTGAGAGGCACACGTGGACGAAGGCGGCTACTCCAAGGAGACCGCGCAACAGCAGACTCAGAACCCTCAGCGCCCGCACCCCCAACGGCTCCAGAACCTCCGGTGTCAGTACCCTCAGCACCAGTACCTCCAGCGGCTCCAGAACCTCCAGCGCGAGCACCCTCAGCAGCTCCAGAACCTCTAGCTCCAGTGCCACCAGTACTAGGCCCTCCAGCAGCTCCCGAACCTCCAGCGCCAGCACCCGCAGTAGCTCCAGAACCTCCAGCGTCAGTACCGCCAAGCTCAGCACCCCCAGACCCCTCACACTCAGGCTCAGCACCACCAGGCTCCACACCCTCAAGCTCCGCACCCTCAGGCTCAGTACCCCCAGGCTCAGCACCCTCAGGCTCCGCACCCCCAGGCTCAGCACCCCCAGAAGGAGCACCCCGAGCAGGACCACCCTCAGTAGGACCTGAGTCACCAGTGACCTCAACCGGCGCAGTCAAGGGAGGAGGGTCTACCTGAGAAACACCTGAAGGAGCAGGACCGGGAGCGGGGAGGGGGTCTACCTGGGGAGCACCTGGAGCGAGGAAGAGCGGCGGGGGGGGGGGAGCGGGGCAGTGCGGTAGGGGAAGAGACGGTAAAAGGGAACCGACTCGTCGAACGTGACGTCCTGAGACGCAAAGACACGGCGCGAGGTGGGGTGATAAAACTGCCAACCAGGCGCGTCAGGGACAAAGCCAAGGAAGACACAGGGAACAGCGCGGGCGGAGAGCTTGTCCGCGGTGGTATCGCGGACAAAGGCACGAGCACCCCAGACCCGGAAACGCGACGCATCGCCAACCTCCCCTGTCCACAGCAGTGTGGGCGAGGTCTCCGGCAAGGAGACACGGGGCCAGAGGTTAAGCTGATGCGCGGCGTACCGGACCGCAAACGGCCACAGAAAATGGGGGGCAGCCGCATGGATCATGGAGGTACGAGCGACCTCCATGACTAAGCCAATGCGGTGCTCAGCAACCCCATTCTGCTGCGGAGAGGCCGGAAGCGTGAACGACTGGGTGATGCCGCGCTCCGCACAGTAGGCTGCCAAGAGGTTGGAGGAGAACTCACCACCTCTGTCAGAGTGCAGACGCAGGACAGGAAAGTCCGACCGGAACCGCTCGCGGAGCTGGAGACGAACTGCGCGGATCCAGGGGATCAAAACAGCAGGGACATCCGCCTTGCTCCGCAAGGGGAAGACCGTGGTGTAACGCGTGTAGTCGTCGACGACCAGCAGGAAGTACCGCTCGTGGCCCTGTCCCTGGACGCGGGCTGGGCCCCACACGTCCAGGTGGAGCGTCTGCAGTGGAGCCTCTGTGGGAGGAAACGAGGAGGAGTGAGGAGCGGCGCGCTGCCGCCCCTCGACGCAAGGAATGCAGGGCGGCGTAGGCGAGGGAGGGAGGGCAGGCAGAGACCTGGGAAGACCAGAGACCAGGGAGCGAGAGTGCATGCTACGTAGGCGAGGCAAGGAGGGGTGACCAAGGCGGTGGTGCCACAGGAGAGTGTCGTGCGACAAAGCGCGACACTCGCAGGGGGCCGCCAGCTGACCAGACGTAGACGCGGACGCAGCTACCTGAGGGGACTCAGTGGTCAGTGTGTACAGACTCGAGCCAGGTGCACGGGTGAACGTGGCCAAGTGCCGGCCCATCCTAGCACACGTACAGTGAGTCACTCGCTGACTCGCAGGAGTGAACTGGTCAACCCCCCGATCCTGAAGGTCAGCTCCACTCACCAAGTTTGTAGAGAACGAGGGGAGATAAAGACCTGACCTTCTGCAGGACCTGAGGTCGGGGCCGTGGCAGCTGCAGGGCGGGGCCGCATCAGCGGCAGGTCGGGGCCGTGGCAGCTGCAGGGCCGCATCAGCGGCAGGTCGGGGCCGAGGCAGAGGGCCGCGCGCGGCTCGGCGCGGGCTGCGCTGACAGCGCGCTGAGCTGCTGCAGGCCGCGCGCGGCCGCGCTAGGCAGTAGCGGGCCGCGCGCGGCTCGGCGCGGGCTGTTGCGGGCCGCGCGCGGGCCGCGCGAGGCAGCAGCAGGCCGTGCGCGGCTCGGCGCGGGCTGCTACGGTCCGCGCGCGGGCCTCGCGAGGCCGTAGCAGGCCGCGCGCGGCTCGACGCGGGCTGCGTGGGCTCGGCGCGGGCTGCGCGCGGCAGCTGCGGGCTGCGCGCGGCTCGGTGCGGGCTGCGCGCGGCTGCAGCGGGCTGCGCGCGGCTCGGTGCGGGCTGCGCGCGGCTGCAGCGGGCTGCGCGCGGCTCGGCGCGGGCTGCGCGCGGCTGCAGCTGGCTGTGCGCGGCTCGGTGCGGGCAGCGCGCGGCAGCAGCGTGCTTAGCGGTCTGCAGGGGCTGTTTGCGGGCCTGACGGGCGTGTAGGGGCGGCGCGCGGGCCTTACGGGCAGCAGGAGGCAGCGCTAGGGCTGCTGGACGGCGCGCATAGTGCAGCACGTCACAAGGCAAGGCAAGGCAGGCAGGTACGTGGGGTAGCGCGGTAACCGCAACGGTAGCTAGGCCCGAAAAAAAAAACGGTCCTACGGACCTTAGTGCTCTGATACCATGTTAGAATCTAGCAGCAGGAATGATTGAACTAGCAGCATGCAGGAGTACAAGTAGTAAACCCTAATTTGGGTTGTACCCCATATGGGCTACCCCACTACAGCCTAGACAATATGCAGCATATGTTTGACACCTGCGTGAAGCCCTTCACGACTAGCCTCGCCTTCTCACGCTCGACGGTGTCGTCGATGTGGTACTTCGTTGTGGGAAACTATATCCCAGATCCTTAGTTTCAGATTTCTCTCATATTTACCCCCACGTTTACTCAAAAAGTACCATTTTCTAGAATTTCTCTCACGCGAGGCCCAAAGTATGTTCAAAAGTGGTCCTGCGGGGCGATTTTTTCGACACGTGTCCTCTTGTACACCATCTGACGCACTTCAAGTATGGAAAATTTCGATGGGGAAAAAAAACATGAAACCCCTAGGGAACCGGGGCACATTTGCGGGAGGGATCAACCCTAAACACCATGAAGGTCCCGTGTTTAGGGTTGATCCCTCACGAAAATGTGTACTGGTCTCCTAAGAGTTTTATGTTTTTTTGTCCCGCAAAAACATTCCCGGCGCGAAAATTGCCCTGACAAACGGTTAATTCAGAGTGGAAGTGCGTCAGATTGTAACAAGAGGACACGTGTCAAAAACTTTGCCCCGCAGGACCAGTTTTGAACATACTTTGGGCCTCGCGTGAGCGAAATGCCAGAAAGTGGTACTTTTTGAGTAAACCTGGGGGTAAATATGAGAGAAATCTGAAACTAAGGGTCTGGGATATAGTTTCCCCTTCGTTGTCAACACCCACCGGTTCTTCATGACGTTCACTCCCGGCGGGCGTTCAACCAGCTCCCACGTGCCCATGCTGATGAGGCTGCGGATCTCCTCCTCCATGGCGGCCTTCACCGCCGGGCCCTTCCAGCTCGCCAACGCCTCCTTCACCGTCATCGTCGAGATGTCCCAGCGGTGCTCGGGGTCGGCCAGCATGTCGGGGTCGAGCTCCGGAAACTCCTCATCCTCGTCGGCGTCGCCGTACAAGCAGGTCGTCGTCCTCCATGTCGTACACCGTGGTGAAGGCGGCAGGGACGAAGAAGTCTGGAGGCCGCCGTAGTCGGCCTGTACGCCGAGGTCCAGGCTGGACTGCCACCGTGCCACTGTCGGTGGACTCTTCGTCGCCCAAATGCTCCCCTTCATCCTGTCCGGCTCCGCCGTCCTCGTCGTCCTGCTGCACCTGCCGTTGTCTCCCCCATGGTCAGCTCCCCTGCTGACTGCCAGGTCGCCGACTGCTCCTTGGTCGGCCTTGTTGCTGCCTGCTCCCCTGTCGGCGGCGTCTGCTTGGCCTGCTGCTTCCCCGGCTGCCCCTCTGTCGACTTCACGACCGGGCCGACTTGCTGGGCGTCACGTCGGCCACCGGCGATGCTCTTGGTCGGCGCCACAGGCGACGCCCCACTGCTCCCCTCATCGCCGGAGGCCGACGCCGGAGTCAGCCCATGCAGGTCGGCGACGAGGGGAGGGGCAGGAGAGGGGGAGGAAGGGTGGACGACCTCGGCGTCCTCATCAGCAAGCTCACCGACCTCGGCGAGCAGAGGCAGCATCGCCGCCGAGGTGTCGGGTGGTCGGCGTCCGTACCGACACCAACCCGTGCTCCAACGTCCACACCTCCAGCGACATGTCCTCGTAGAACACCACGTCCGACGTGGTGACCACCCAAATGGCAGCAATGTCGAGGAGCTCCCAGCCCTTGCTCTCCTCCGACACGCCGAGATGAAGGCCCCACCTGGCCTTCGGCTTCAGCTTCCCACCACGATACTGCGCGGGGACCAGGAACTGCGCCATGCAGCCCCACACGCGCGCCAGCGACAGGTCGGGCTTCTTCCCGGTGAGGAGCTGGTACGGCGTCGTCCCCGTCGTAGCCGATCGCTCCAGACAGTTGCGCACCCAGACGGCCTGCCGCAGGGCGAGGTGCCACCAGTGGTGCTGCACACCCATATGCAGCAGCATTGTCCGTGGGGCGGAGTAAGTGAAGGCCACCGAAGCCGGCAAGGAGGGACGCCGACTTCGTTTCCTCCTTGCAGAGTTCCGGCAGCTGGACGCTGGGAAGCCGACTGTCCTGCGAGTGGACAACAAGTCGGCCATCACGGTCGCCGGGGGCATGGGGTTGACGGGCAACCTCAAGCACATGGAGCGGCGACAGGCCTGGCTGCAGCACATGGTGAAGCGGGGGAAGTTTGCGCTGCAGTACATCCCGACCGCTGAGCAGCCGGCCGTCTTTCCGACGAAGGCGCTGCACTACCCGGCCTTCAACCGGTGCTCCGTCGCAGTCGGCCTGGTGCGCCTAGCTGAAGTCGGCGACGGCGACCACGGCGTGCAGCAGTAGGTGCCATGCCCTCTTGCATGGCTGGTGCGGTGACCGGCGTGCTGTGTGTTGGGTGCACGCCGCCGAGCTATCTTCCGAGCTGTGCTGCCGTGTGGGCTGGGGGCCCAAGCGTGAACGCGGCAGGGGAGTGTCAACGGGAGTTGTGTTTGGCCCCGTCCTCGCTTGGGCGGAGCCGACCTCGTGGTCGGTTGTGCGGTTGGATGCAGCCGACCTGCAGCAGTGGGCACGGGGGCCACTGCAAGGGCGTGGAGCTGGTGGGCGTCTGGTTGCAGGGCGCCGAGCAGGTGGACGCCGACCAGGGCGTCTGCTCGGCGTCCCGGGGGCCTGGACGCCGACCAGGGCGTCTGCACGGCGTCCTGGAAGGCTGGACGTCGATCTGGGAGTCTGCTCGGCGCCTCGGGCACCTGGACGCCGACTTGGGTGACACCTTAGCGTCCGGGGAGGCTAGACGCCGTCATGGGCGCCCGAACGCCGACCTGGGCGCTTGCTCGGCGTCCTGGGCGTCTGTACGTCGGCTTGGGCGCCTGGACGGCGTCCTGGGCGAGTGGACGCCGACCTGGACGCCAGGACGCCGACCTGGGGACGCCGAGCTTGGCGTAGCCGGCGTTCGACTAGGCTGGACGACCAGGCGGGGTTGCCCGGTCGACCAGGATACCCGGGCGACATGTGCGAAGGTCGCGGGGGGACGGTTGCGGCGAGGACGACCTCGGGGGTGGTATCCCGAGGTCGACATGGCAGGTGGGCGCCGTCACGGGCGGAATGTCTTCGCTGGGTACGTGACGGGGAGTGGGACGCCAACCAACCAGCTGCGCACACCTGCGAAGCAGGTGCACCGTTGTCCTGCGGATGCAACGCTGTGCAGCCGACTTGCTGCAGCGCTGGCACACCGCGGTCATGCAACGTTGGCGCACCGCATCTCTGGAGCGGTGCGAGCATTGCTGCGCTGGAACGCGGTCGACCGTGCTGCGCTGGAGGTCGACCAGCAGCCTAGCTAGCTCTGATGTAGTCTGTGTTGCCAACGTTGTTGCAATCATTGTTGTCAATCTTTGCTAGTGAAACTCTTGCAAAATCTCCCCGTGAATGTGCAAGCAGAGAACACACGAGCAAACGACTAAGTGAACGAACGCAGAGATCCCTCTCACACACGTGCCTTCCCGCGGTCATGCAACGTTGGCGCACCGCATCTCTGGAGCGGTGCGAGCATTGCTGCGCTGGAACGCGGTCGACCGTGCTGCGCTGGAGGTCGACCAGCAGCCTAGCTAGCTCTGATGTAGTCTGTGTTGCCAACGTTGTTGCAATCATTGTTGTCAATCTTTGCTAGTGAAACTCTTGCAAAATCTCCCCGTGAATGTGCAAGCAGAGAACACACGAGCAAACGACTAAGTGAACGAACGCAGAGATCCCTCTCACACACGTGCCTTCCCCGTAGTCAAGCTCCCGTTGTACAAGTTATCTCCGCACGCAGTTCTCACCTGTTGCGCAGGGGAGGGCTGAGTTTTTCACCTGCAGTCAAGGGGAGTGCGGGAGTTCTCACCTGCTGCGCAGGGGCGGGCTGAGTTCCTCACCTGTAGTCAAGGGGAGGGCATGCACTCCTACCTGTACTTGAAGGGGAGCAGGAGCTCTTACCTGTAGGGAAGAGGTGGGCGAGAGTTCTCACCTGCAGAAAAGGGAAGGGCAGGAGTTCTCACCTGTTTCGTAGGGGAGGGCTGAGTTTCTCACCTGCAGTCAAGGGGAGTGCGGGAGTTATCACCTGCTGCGCAAGGGTGGGCTGAGTTCCTCACCTGCAGTCAAGGGGAGGGCGTGCGCTCCTACCTGTACTTGAAGGGGAGCAGGAGCTCTTACATGCAGAGAAGGGGTAGGCGGGAGTTCTCACCTGCTGTGCAGGAGCGGGCTGAGTTCCTCACCTACATTCAGCATGCGCTCCTACCTGTACTTGAAGGGGAGCAGGAGCTCTTACTTGCAGAGAAGGGGTGGGCGGGAGTTCTCACCTGCTGCGCAGGGGAGGGCTGAGTTCCTCACCTGTAGTCAAGGGGAGTGCGGGAGTTCTCACCTGCCGCGCAGGGGTGGGCTGAGTTCCTCACCTGTAGTCAATGGGAGGGCATGCACTCCTACCTGTACTTGAAGGGGAGCAGGAGCGCTTACCTGCAGAGAAGGGGTGGGCGAGATTTCTCACCTGTAGAAAAGGAAAGGGCAGGAGTTCTCACCTGCTGCATAGGGGAGGGCTGATTTTTTCACCTGCAATCAAGGGGAGTGTGGGAGTTCACACCTGCTGCACAGGCGCGGGCTGAGTTCCTCACATGCAATCAAGGGGAGCGAGGAATCTCTCAAGTTCAGTAAAGTGAAGGGCAGGAGCGCTCACCTGCAGAGCAGAGAAGGGCAGAGCAAGGAAGGGCAGAGCAAGGAGCTGCATGGAAGAGGAGGGCGGGAGTGCTCACCTTTGATCACATGCGAAATACCATGCTCCGCGATGGTTGTCAGCGCCTCTAGTCCGCGCACTACACGTCCCGCCTCACTCCGCATGCGACGTCTCTTGGAGGTGCTGGGCGAAGAGGTGGGCTGTACGTGACCACCAGAGCCATTGGTGGTCCGCCTGCGACTCTGGCGCCTACCTCCCGGACTGCCAGATGTACCAGATTGCGGACTCCGGGGATCATTGGATGGGGCAGCGTGCTGGCCCCTGGGGGGTGAACTTTTGACTGATCCACGACCCTGCGCGACGGACGGCCCATCAGCTGTGCCGTCTGCATTCCACTGCCCGTTTGCCGCGGTGCCTTGTGGCGCGTTCCCAATATTTTCAGCATGGGCGGACGGGGGATTTTCGGTGTTCATCCCCACCCCAGCCACGTTATCCGTGCCGGGATCGTCTTGAAACACCCTGGGTCCAGTCCGCCATGCTGCTGCCCATCGGCCACGCCGGCCGCCCATGTGAACCAGCTGCTCGGCCTGAGGCAGCCAAGGTGCTGTACGCGTAGTCCACTTAGTCCACCTGGGCCAACACTGGTCGCCCTGGAGCACCGCCAAGATCTGCGCAGGGGGAGATGTTGGAGGAAACACCAAAGACAGAAGACGACGCGCTCCGAAACAGTGGCAGGAGCACAGTCCCTTAATGCCGCTGAACATACCTGTGCGTTAGGTTTGAAGGGCTCGACTTCAGGGTTCCATGGAACTCCAGAGGGGCAGAGACGCAAAATGGTGTTGATGTCGCAAACCCACCCTTTGACAATTTTACGTTGGTTACGGAGCTGGTCCTTGGTCAAACCGAGGTCTCCGTGATTCACGTTCCACATCTCAAATATGTCGGCCCAATGGGTGACGTTGGCGTGTGGCACGAGGCCGTTCTCGAGCTGCTTCTCATAGATAATGTCCATTAAATCAATGGTGAGGGCCTCATCCCAAACGAAACGGCCAGTTTCTACAGTTTCACTCCCGAAAACTACTGCCATCGGTTCTTCATCACCGTCAGACGCTTCTGAAAACACCGTTACGGTGGCGGCGTTAGCGTCAACTACAGGGGCTGCCCTGGAACAATCACCCAACTGCTGAACAGCATTGGCATTCGATGTACCAACTGTCAGAATCCCAGTCACTAACCACTGGGATAAAAGGGCTTGTTTGTGTAGCGGGTGAGTGCGCCCATAACCCCCCAGGCCAACGTGCTTGTAACCCTTCCCTAGGATCGATCGGGGATCACCAGTGGACCTCTGACACCCCCCCGCACTGGGATGCCCGAGGTGCATACACCGGGATTCGAACCCGAGACCTTCGCTCTGATACCATGTCAGAATCCCAGCCACTAACCACTGGGATAAAAGGGCTTGTTTGTGTAGCGGGTGAGTGCGCCCATAACCCCCCAGGCCAATATGTCTGTAACCCTTCCCTAGGATCATCAGGGATCTCCAGTGGACCTCTGACACCAACAATGCTTGGCACTACTGGCTCGGGTGCGGAGGAGGCACATCGACTCGAAGGAGGACGTTCTGTGGCCTCCCTTAAGGCTTCAAGCAGGTGCTCCCTATCCATGGTGGTCGCGCTGGCTATTCGATAGGACTAAAGCATAGTACTAGTACGCGGAGAAATTGGAGTAATGGAGAAGTGTGAGTAGCGTGGCCGGTGGCTGGTTTGGTTGTGGGAGGAGGGGGACATTTTCAGGGCAGAGATGGGTGAGGTTGGAGCATGGGCCCTGATGGGAAAACTTATGGGTTGTTTGGGGTGGGTATCCCCTCCCATTTGGAACCCTAGCCTATCCCTTGGCCAACTTCCATATTGGGGGTACGAGGGCTGGGCTGGAGCTAGACTCAACTCTGTGCGTGTGAGAAGGGACTTGGAACTTTTGTGGGGAATGAAGATGAGGGGTTAAAGTAACGATCGACGGGCTAACACTAGCCCTTCGGGTCTCCGAACCCTTAAAGCCCAGTAACGTTGGATTGCGGGCTGACCTTGGAATAAAACCCTAAGTTGAAACAGCCGCGATGATTTCGCGGAAGGGCTTGCCTGCCTGTCGAACAGGGCCGTTGTTCCTCCTCCATCTACCTTCCGCTGCATCATTCTTGATATTCCTCCAATTTACTGTCGTTTCTAGGCGTGGTCACCCCCGGCGCACACACTGGCACCTGCTGTCGGGGTTAAACCGCAGGCAGGCACTTGCCGTGGTACTTAACCACGGTCATCCCAGACTCGGTCCGTGATTGCAACACTTTGGGTGACAGCCCCTCACTGACTACCTTACATGCAGTTGAGGGGGGTTGTTAAAAAATGTTTTTTGTATATAACTCCATGTAATATAGGTAGTGTAGTATCACATTCATTGTTTGTCTCTTGGTGGTTTACCCTGTCAGAATGCTATTATTGTCTAGCCTGCAGTGGGGTACTCTATAGCGAGTACAGCCCAATCTAGGGTTTGCTATTTGTACTCAACTGCCTGCTAGTTCAAACCCCTCTCTCCTTTCATTCATTCTTGCCTAGTTCTTCTGACATGCTATCAGAGCAGGTCGACCCTCCTGGGTCGATCCTGTGGGTGGGCCCACCACCTAAGCCTTCCGCTGCTACTGCTACTGCTACTGCTACTCCCTGTCCGCCGCGCGCCCCGTGGCGCGCGGCGTCGAAACTAGGGTTTTCAGCCCGCCGTGCGCCCCGAGGCACGCGGCGGTTTTCTGCCCGCCGTGCGCCCCGAGGCGCGCGGCGGTTCTCTGCCCGCCGTGTGCCCCGAGGCGCGCGGCGGGTTCCTGCCCCGTCACTCGGCACGTCGCCCCCGGGAGGCGCTGCGACGGGCGACGGGGACCCGCGCGTCGCCCCCCGTCGCCCGTCGTGGCCTGCGCGCGGCCCGTACACCCGGCACGCGGCCCGTACGGGCTGCGCCAGGCCCGCGCGCGGCCCGTACGGGCTGCGCCAGGCCCGCGCGCGGCCCGTACGGGCTGCGCCAGGCCCGCGCGCGGCCCGTACGGGCTGCGCCAGGCACGCGCGCGGCCCGTACGGGAAGCGCCAGGCCCGCGCGCGGCTCGGGCCGCCTGCGCGCGGTTCGGGCGGCTCTACCAGGCCCGTGGGCGGCCCGTTCCTCGCTGCTCCTGCCCTCTCCACTGTCCCCCGTGCTTCTACCGGCGCCTCACCCCTCCTACAGCCCGTTCTCCTAAATTAGGGTTTGGGGGTGAAGAGTGTGGGGGTGGCGGCTATGGGGGTGTCGGTTGTGAGTTCCTCCCCCTGCTCCTCCTCCTCCCTCGTCTCCCTCTGCTACAGCTGCCGCTGAGGGGGGTGGTGTGTGGGAGCCTAGGGTTTGGGGTTTAAGGGGGGTACCGTCGGAGTGGAGCTAGGGTGTCAGCAGGGGGTGTGTGAGAGGGGCGTGGGACGGTCGGGGGAGATTGCGTGGAGGTAGCCGTCGTGACGCCAGCAGCGCCAGTAGTCCGGATGCCCTCGCGCGTTTCGGTAGCCCAGCGAGCCTGCTTCGCCAGTCGCCTGTGGGTCCGTTGCTCCTGTGTGTGCTCGTCGTAGCCGCGGAGCCAGATACTCCCGTAGTCCGGTGCCCTCGTGCGCTCGGTAGCCACTGTGCGCGCCGCTCCTGTTGCCCGTGTGTCTGCAGCTTCAGTCGGCGCCTTTCATCTTCTCTCCTCTCGCCAGCCCTCCTCCTCCTCGCTTGCCCTCTGTGACTGCCTCTAGCTTTGCTCATAACTGTGAACTTTAAACTATTGCTTCTTGAACTTGTGCTCAGAATGTGTGGTGACATTGTGATCCACCCTGAGCTTGTACTGCTTTGCTTGCTCTGCTGATTACACCCCACTTTGGCTATGGGGGTGTGTCAGAATGCTATTATTGTCTAGCCTGCAGTGGGGTACTCTATAGCGAGTACAGCCCAATCTAGGGTTTGCTATTTGTACTCAACTGCCTGCTAGTTCAAACCCCTCTCTCCTTTCATTCATTCTTGCCTAGTTCTTCTGACATACCCCTCTTACGAGGGCTCTCCCAAGCTTTTAAGGGCCACCTGATACATCAGATGGGCCCGTCTGATCCATCAATAGATTTGAAATTGTCGTGTCTGACGCATCACATTTTTTTCAAGTCTAGGCCTGATGTATCATACAAGATTGTGGAATAATTTCCCATGAGTGGTAGCTTTTTATTACATGTTAAGCCATAGCACATTGTTTGTAGTTTTTAACATCGCACACTCTGATTAGAGCATTGGAAAATTTACAGTATGCTTGAATTTACTTAAGACAGTCCATCAATCCTTCCAATACCAATTAATACTATCTAGACAAATATTACTTTCACCTACACTTCAGATACTGCTTTGCTCTGTGACTGTCTGATTCTAGGGCCACAGTCCCCTGCACACCTCTCGTCCTCAAAACCACTGTCAACTACCACTACTGGGGCCTTGCCCTTCTTCCTCCTCTTCAGCAATGACCTTGCCTCCTCGTCGTCCCACTCCTCATCTCAACTACCGTTGACATCCTCCTCTTATTCTGCCTTCCTCTTCGGCACTCTCTTTCGAGCTTTCTTCTGCATCGTCACCTCCTTGGCCGGTCGCCGCTTCTATGCCGCCCTCCATGCCACCATTACCTCGTCCCAGGTTAGTTTGTACAACAGCAAAGACACACACATCGGGTCTGACAGACGGGCATTGCGGAGACTGGCGCGGATTCATGAATTGATCACGTTCTGCCTGGAGAACCCGCGCTCACACTCCACCGTGCTCAGAGGAGCACGGCGATCGCGACCCAGAGGCGCACCATATTTGGGTACGTCGTCTCCCAGTCTTTGCTCCTCAACATGTGCTTGAGACAGGAGTGGCTACTCTGGTCCTTGTACTGCGCGTACATTATCCTAGTGAAGGGAACCAATTCCCTTGCCGTCTTTTTCCAACTGACACCTCTTCAAGCACACAGGACATATGGACTCGTGAATGTTGAGGATTAGCAATTGTCGTGCCCTGGTTATACATGCATACATGGTAACGGATGTGCTAGCGAATACTCACCTAGGAGCACGTAGTTGTCCGCATTGAACAAGTCGTGAAGAGATTGGAATCAGCCTCTTGCCTGGCAGCTCCGTATGGGTACGTGTCGGGTAGAAACAGTTTCACCCCGACGAGCGAATCCAGGATCTCCATCCCCTTTATGAGGTGCTTGACTACTTTCTGCGCAAAGAGGGAAGTAATAGAGATACTTGATTGTAGGTCGCACTTTAAGACCTGTTTGCTAATGGGGTCTTTGTGAAGGTTGAAGGTATGGGAGTCGAGACTCCCTTCTGCATCCATGCCCTCGACCGTGACCGTCTGATCTGAGGTACGATCGTGCTTCTCTAGGAACACGGTCAGTAGCTTGCTGTCTTTGACGTTGTTCATGCCATGGTCGGTGTGGCGTACGCGCAGTTTGCCGCATGTGTTGTTCAGCATGGCGGTGACCCGGGTGATGTCAACCTGCACAAGGGCATACCGAGATTGTCAGTATTTGCAAATCATTTGGTGGCTCAAGCAGATTGCAATAGTCTCACCGTTCGCCACTGAAACATCGTGTTCTGTTCGTTCAGCTCTTTCAAAACATCTGCCAGGAAAAAAAGGAAGAAGTGAAACTTGAAGTTGGTGATATTCTCGTACGCCGCCTTGTCGAGTTCCAAATGCACGACGACAGTTGCCGGGAGTACTGCCACAAGCCGCTGGATCTCGTCACCTCAAGAGAGCCAGCGGATGTCTTTAATCCCCTGCATCTCCATGAAACGCGAGCGCACGACGATGCTGCACCCCAGATTGTTGGCCACACTGCGCACGACTTGGTCGACGAGGCAGAGATCTGGCACGGCATCCGCCACGTCCTTAGCTGCAAGTGCTTCCCTACAAAAGAACAAAAAAGACATTAGTATGCTTGCAATTTGTTGTTGCTAGAACTTCAAAACAATAAACACGATACCCTCTATCACACATACATGTGGGCGATGCAGTGCATGGTCACCAGGTATGGCATCCGCAGACGGAGTTGTGTAGCCACTCCCGTATGAACTCCCCACATCACGTTTGCCCCGTCAGTGCTGACCCTGGTGATCTTGATCAAGTAGATGTCAGCGTTCTCCAAGTGCGCAAGGAGCACGGTCAGGAGTGAAGAGGCATCATACTTCTCGACGGTTAAGTGACCAAACAGCTTGGTGACGATCTCCGCGTCTTGCACAAAAGTGAGGTGGACTGTGAGGATCTAGGATCGAGCTCAGAAAAGAGAATGTGAATTGAATGAATCACCTGGGTACAACACGAGGCTATATATAGGCTCGACATAAGGCCCTGTAACCAGGTGTTACACGAAGGTTCCGAGGGTCGCGAAGCGTCCCAAACAGACCCTTCCCGAATTCGGTAGAAGGCAATTCAGTGGCAACCGAATAGCCCAGAATTCGGTGTACGCAACCTAGCTCGGTGCTATAACTGTGATAGAGTGTAGGAAAGCACCTAGCCTAGGAAATCAAGCAATTCATGCATGCATAAAATAAACCTAAGCTAGAAATAGCATAATAAAGTAAAGGCAAGCTAGCAAAGCCAGCATAAGCCGTCGTACTCTCACATGGACAATCATGTGTTTATCTCGTCGTCGTTCAATGCTCTTGTCCAGCTACAAGCCCAAAAAAGGGTGAAGTATGGATGTGGCGCATCTGCTCTCCCTTCAAGCTACAACTGCAAACGCACAAAACATGTCATTTAGTTTACTGACGAAAATAGAAAACCATATACGCTTCACAATAACACTCACTCGATTTGGTATGTGCCGATCGCCTTGTCTGTTATGTGAGGCGTCTCTACGTCAGCAAGCAGGCGAATCAGCCCGACGAACATGGAGATGGGGGAGTCGGACCTGGAAATGTACAGCACGCACAGGATGAGTTGCTTCAATCGAGTTGTTTCACCGTCGATGCGTCTCTGCGCGACCTTCTTTCCTTCTGCCACCAGTTTGTCATCAACAGCATCCTGATGCTTCTTGCTGAGGGCGTGCTTCCGAATCGTCTACCGTTGGATGTCAGCCCCGCCTTCGACGTTCTTCCCATACTGCCAAGACGGAGGACCATACGCCCCTGCAGAAACAGGCGTAAAATGGCTCCACAAACCCCAACGTCCTTAGAGAGAGCCTTGGAGGTGACGTGCCCCCACAAACCCCAACGTCCTGTGTGTATCTCATCTTGACGAAGCGCGCATGGTACAGAATGAAACTGAGTGGCACCACTTTGTGTGGTCTTGTCGCTGCGCGGTTCATGAAGGTTCCGTAGGTGCCGAAAACGTTGATGTGGCAGCGGCTGCGCTTTATGACGGTGCCCAATGATACTCGCTGTAACAGGCCACGCACAATAGAGGTGGTCCTGCGTGGGCAAGGTATGACGCGGAGTGACATGTTGCAGCACATTCTGGGTGGATTCACGTGGGGCAAAAGCATCTTCGACTTTGCTGGCGAAAGCAGCATCGATGCTGTCGGACCACGAATTGTATGGTACGTGCATTTCGGTATTCAGGGGGGAGGCCGGTAGTCACGCCATGTACACGCTGAAGCCACGCCTATGGGGAGAAAGTTTTGGTATCAGACGAAACTGGAAAGTTTCGTGTCTGATGAATCAGACGAATATGAAAAATTGTGTCTCTCACATCAGATAAAACAGAAGAATAATTTATGCCCTAACAGATATTACAAAACTCAATTTCTGGAAAATAAGTTTAATAACAAAACAAATCCACTTTGTTTTCTGTCCTAAACCCGATATTAGTATGTACGCTTCGCACATGTGCAAGAAGCAAAATGGTTACACGCCCTTTTATATTCCACTATCGGGTAGTACAGTTTCTTGGCATTCCCTCGCATCGCAACTTCCCCAAACCCTTCTCCCGCGACTCAACAATCACCTCCCTCCCACCCTGCCTCGCCTCTCCCTTTCACCCCTCCGTCGCCTCTCCCTCTCGTCCCGCCGTCGCCTCCCTCTTAGCCCGCCATCGCCTTCTCCTCCCATCCCTCCGTCGCCTCCCCCTGCTACCCCACCGTCGCCTCCCCTTCTCATCCCGCCGTCGCCTCCCCTTCTCATCCCGCCGTCGCCTCCCCTTCTCATCCCGCCGTCGCCTCCCCCTGCCGTCCCGTCGTCACTGCTGACGACAGCTGCACGAGCGCGAGCTGGCGGGCTAGCGCGGGTTGATCTCTGAGGCACCGTGATTCTCACGTGCGTTTACCTTTCTCGGTCGTTTTCTCCTCCCTCCCCGCTCCGAAATTTCCTCACTTCCCTACATTTTTCGTAGGTTCTGTGTGTCGATTGGTTTCCTCTTGCGTTCTCTACCATTTTAGTTGGGGAGTGAGGGAGCGCGAGGGAGAGCGTGTACGGGAGCGAGCGCGCAGGAGAGTGCGCGTGACATTGTGCGTGAGAATGCGCGTGAGTGAGCTCGTGAGAGAGCGCGTGAGAATGCGCGTGAGAGAGCGCGTGAGGGAGCCTGGGAGGGAGAGGCGGGAGAAAGCGCGCCCTGGGCGCCATGATTTTCTACTAAGCTACGCGCCCTTAGTAAGGTTGAACAACTTGGGCTTCTGGGCTTAAAGATTGATTGTTCATGTGATCACAGTTGACTTTATGCCGTGGAGAAAACCCCCACTGACTCGTGAACTATCAGCAGCACCCGTTTTTGCATTCTCGACCCCTCAACCCCCCAACCCTCCCCTCAACCCCCCAACCCCCCAACCCCCCAAACCCTCAACCCCTCAACCCCCAAGCCTCAACCCCTCAACCCTCAAACCCCTCAACTCCTCAACCCCTCAACCCCCCAACCCCTTAACCCCCAAACTCCTCCTAACTCTTCACTCGCTGAAGAAACAGATCTGTGAGTACACGGAGCAAGCGACGATGGTCGATACCAAGGAATCGGTTGATGCTGATGCAGGACCTCAAGGCGACAAAGGCGGGGGAAAGGGCAGCGGAAACAAGGCCGTGAGTGAGAAAGCGCAGGCACGGAAGCGGGCGAAGCTGGAGAGGCTCAAGAAGAAAATGGCGCAACGGAAGGCAGCCAAGCGCGGCAATGGCAGTGACAAGGCAGGCGAGGCGGCAGAGGGGCGAGCGGCAGTAGAGAATGGGCGTGGGGGCGAGGAGAGGGAAGGGAAGCGAAGGCGCATGGTGAAACACCCCATGCGGGTGGCGGGGCAGCGGCCAGGCGAGCAGTGCTTCTCTTGCGGCGCCGCAAACCACGCCGCCAAGGATTGCCCGAAACGGAAGGAGCGCAAAGTGTCCAAGGTCAGTACCCGTCGCTGCGTCTCTCTCCACCTTGCCCTCGTCTTCCGCACCGCACTCTACGACGTTCGCCTCCCTGCTTCCTTCCCACCATCACCCCCTACATGACTCACTCCCCTCTCGCCATTTCCCATCGGTCCCCGCGGCGGCGTCCCGCCAGGCGTGTCTCTTCTGCCGGCAGTGGGGCCACGTGGTCAGCGAGTGCCCGCGAGCTGCATCGGCGTCCGCCGCACCTGCTGAGCCGCACCTGCCAGTCGCCACTGGGGAGCCGGGGACAGGGGTTGCGGCAGGCGAGAGCGAAGGGCATGAGCAGGAAGGCAAGAGTGCGGGCGGCACAGAGGGGCTGGGAGTGGGGGTGTGCTACAACTGCGGCTCCACGCGCCATCGCCTGCACAACTGCCCTTTGCCGCGAGCCAACGGTACGTGTGGAAGGTTCTTGGTACTTGGGTTCGCTGCCCATACTGCTCGTTGCCTGGGAACCGGCGGGCGGTGGCGGTGGAAGGTGGATGCGGCTGCATGCGGTGAATGCCCTCCCTGTGATCATGCGCCACTCGTGTCCATCAGCAACCCCCAGCGCTCTTGTGTTCCCCACTCATGGCTGACTTGCCAACTTTTGTGCTGTGATGCTGGGGTTTGATTGGTGTTGCAGGGGGAGCAGCACATGCAGTGTGCTTTGTGTGCCAGCAGAAGGGCCATCTCAGTCGTGACTGTCCGCAGAACCCCAACGGCCTCTATCCCAAGGTGCTCTTCATTCTCATAATTGTCTCTCCACTTTGGTTCTTTTTGTTGTTGCTGGCGATGTAACAATCGAGTTGGGTGTATGGCACATGTGTGTTGTGCGTGTGTGCATCTCTTTCGCACATCCTGCAGGGCGGGTGTTGTCGCATGTGTGGGCTCAAGAATCATCTGGCTCGTGACTGTCCGTCCAAGCAATCCGCTGCTACTTCTGCTGCTGCTCCTCCTGCTGCCAGCTCTGCGAAGGTGGAAGGGAGCCAAGGCACCAGGAAGCCGCTAAACAGTATGTTCACAACGCATTAGGTCGTGCTGTGGTTGTATTGTATCCCCATACCGCATCCGGTCTCTTCCATGTACATCGTTCTGCTTGCTTTTGAACTTCCTCTATTACCTCTAGATATTAAGCTCGTCTCCCCTCCCCCCCCTGCCATCCCCCCCCTCCCATTCTTTCCACTCCTGCACTTTTGAAGGTCCAAGATAAGAGGGTTTCTAGTCCTTTTTCCTTGCCATGTGTTTCCTTCCATTACCTGCGTGTCGGTATTGCGAGACCGAATGCATGGTGTTGCAACCATGCTGGATGTCACATTGCAACCATGCTGGATGTCACATTGCAACAAGGGCGCCGCATTATGGTTCGTGTCTTCACTTGTACATCGTTCGCTCTGTGCTTCTGCCCTTGCTTTGTGCTTCGAGTGCTTTCAGGGCACCACATTTTTCCAGGAGGAGATGACTTGGGGGACGACTTTGGGGACGCTGTTTTGCAGCCACTGCAGGCAAAACGGGGGGATCAGCAGGATGGGGAAGGTGGTGCTTTAGAGGATTCTGAAGAAGCTCAAGGTAGCGATGATGAGTTGTTAATGGGGAATGAAAGCGCGGGTTGGTCAGGGAGGTTGGCTGGTCGGCGTTTCAGTGGCAGGCGGGGAGGGAGAGGCCGAGGCGGAGCTTTTCATGTTGGTGGCAACAGGCGCCAGGGAAAGGGATGGTGAACACGGACTTTGCAAAATGTTTAGGAAGGATGTGCCGGTAGGTAATGCGAATGCTAGTTTAGAATGTGGCAGTTACTGTCAAAGTATTAACAACGGAATGAAATGAGTAGCAAGTGTTCAGATACGGTACAGATTGGTGGCAACCCTAGAAGGTTGTACCCTAGAGCCTAATACGGTCGGTATGCAAATATATCAATCGACAAGATGACTTAAGGCATGGAGATGACTTAAAGCGACGGTGCACATTTGCCACCCAAAACCCAGAACCCTGGCGAACTGTTACTGCAGATGAAAAGTGTCTGCACGAAATCCTGGTTTTCGCCAGCCAACACTTTCGCGCTGGCAAGCCTGGTTCAAAAAAAAAACTTCTGAACCCAACACTGCCAAAAGTTGCCCGTCGCTTTAAGGCATGGTGATGCCTGAGCTTCAAGCACTACATGCCATGTTTGAACTTCAAAAACCGTAACACAACCTGATTCTTCTAGCTCACGGAGTTTTGAGGAGTTAAACATGAACGACCGAGGTATGCAGGCTAAAAGTTCAAACAATCCTATATTGAAACAGTACAATTAGTATGTTCAGAGGACAAGCCTGTCCAGGTTCAGAGGGCAAGCCTGTCCAGGTTCAGAGGACAAGCCTGTCCAGGTTCAGAGGACAAGCCTGTCCAGGTTCAGAGGACAAGCCTGTCCAGGTTCAGAGGACAAGCCTGTCCAGGTTCAGAGGACAAGCCTGTCCAGGTAGATATCTAAAGCGTCAATGATCTTCACGAGAAACTTCTTTCGATCCATGCGATACCTGCATTGCATGTGGGCAGATTGGAGGAGAGAGGAACCCACTAGCCAAGATGAATGGGAAAAGGAAAGAAAGTATAGATTGCCGCAGATGGTTCATGCTATGTACAGTTTCACGAGTGCAAGAGTGCGGGGCATGAGAGCACTAGGGAGCATAGAGTGAGAGTGTACATACTTGATGGCAGCCCTCCACCGTGCTGATTTGTCCTCTGTTCCTTCCGACACTGCTCAAAACAGCCCACAAGGCAGGAGAGAAGAGGCAAGCGGGAGGAACGGATGAGAGAGCAGTGAGCTGAGAGCAGTGAGCTGAGAGCAGTGAGCAGTGAGCTGAGAGCAGTGAGCAGTGAGCTGAGAGCAGTGAGCTGAGAGCAGTGAGCTGAGAGCAGTGAGCTGAGAGCGGACTACTGGCACCATCCCTCTCCCCACTTTGTACTCATTCATGGCCCCCATTCCTGACCCGTCTCAAAAATCGCCTTACTTTTGACGCGTCTCGAGAATCGCCCCACTTTTAACTTCTGAGGCGGCTCAATAGCCACCTCGTAGTCATTCACAGCCTTTTCCTGGCCCAGAACCTCCCTGTATTTGATTAACGTGCCATGCAGCAGCTCCCTCTCGTGCCATGCAGCAGCTCCCTCTCGTGCCATGCAGCAGCTCCCTCTCGTGTCTCTCGTGAGTAACTACTCAGGCTGTTCCATGAAAAATTTCGTGGGAACGCTCCCAGCTGCTCCCGGCACTGTCAGTTGCTGCCGACCCTTGTGCTTCACTGCCAGGCTACACTACAAGAAAAAGGCTTCTGAGCCAACTCACCCAACTCACCCAACTCACCCAACTCACCCAACTCACCCAACTCACCCAACCCACCCAACTCACCCAACCCACCCAACTCACCCAACCCACCCAACTCACCCAACCCACCCAACTCACCCAACCCACCCAACCCACCCAACTCACCCAACTCACCCAGCTCACACACCTCACCCAACAACACTGCCTTATCCTCCTGCTGGGTCGTGGGGATCGCCCCCAGCAGCATCTCCTGGCACTGCTGCTTCTGCTGCCAGGCTACCCCACACAAGGAAAGAGCCTCCGGATGGTTTGGAACTTGTGAAGCAAAGCCACTCACCCAGCACTGCTTCATCCTCCTCCAGGGTCTTGGGGAACGCCCCCAGCTGCTCCCGGCACTGCTGGTTTCGCTGGCAGGGTACGTAAAGAAATATAGGCGTCCTTCCTCGTCGCCCAACTCACCCAGCACTGCTTCATCCTCTTCCACGGTTGTGAGGAACGCCCCCAGATGCTCCCGGCACCGCTGCTGCAGCCAGCGCACTGCTCGCAGCTCCTCAGAGGGGACAGCTGGCACGTCGTCATTGGTCCACGTGGGCAGGCAGCGCAGCGCCGCCACGAGTGCCCCGTCCACAAAGGGGTCCGGGGGCGAGTCACCAGCTGGTTGGGGGGGGGGGGGAAAGGGAGCAGAGGGGAAGGGGGGGTGAGGGGGGAGGAGATGGGAGGCATGGAGGGAAGGAAGAGAGGGAGCAGAGAGACAAGAGGGAGAGAGTCAGCAGGTGGTGGTGGGGGAGAGGGAGGAAGCAGAGGGAGGGAAAAGAGAGGGAGAGGGTGGAGCATGGCATGGGTTACTTTGTCCGCACTGGTCTTGTCTATTGTCACTTGGAACAAAAACCGCGAACATATTATTGGTCATGTGAGTTGCATCATGGTATCTTATGCTCTAGGCACTGACGCTTTCTGTCACTTGCAGTTGGAGTCACATTGTAGGAACTTACTGCCATTGTCACATTCTACAGTCGTTTAAAGGTACAGTCACTTATGGTTATAGTGACTTACGGTTGTAATCATAGTCATCATCGGTGGCTATGAGGTCAAACGCCGAGAGGAAGCTGTCCCGGTGAATGTGGTGTGGCGGAGGGACAAAGGGGGCGGTGGCGGGAGAGGAGGAGGCGAGAGATGGTGCTGCAGCAGACGTAGCCTCGGCGAGAGTTACTTGCTCCCAAGGGTTCTGAAACGGGAGAAGTTGACGGGATGATGGCACAAGCGAAGAGGAGAAGTTGGGTGAAAGCAGGGAGAGCAGAAAGTGTATCTGAGGTGGTCGCCTGCTCGCAAGGGTTGTGAAGGCGGTAAGATTGATTGGACGGTGGGATGAGAGTAGAGAGGTTGGGCGGAAGGAGAGACAGGAGAGGGAGCATCTGGGGGGTTTCATTCACCTGAAAGAATCAGCTGCTCCCAGGGATTCTCAGGGCTGGTCAAGGCAAAGGGGTGGCATGACAGGTTGAGAGAATGATGCATTGACATAACAGTACAAGTGAGTGCTAAGAGAGATGAGAAGCGTGATGTTAGAAGCCGGAAAAACATGAGGTGACAGGCCAAGCATGCAGTGACAGGCGAAACGGCATGGGAATGATAGAGAGGACGGGACGGGACGCACGTGAGTGATGGAGAAGCCGAAGGAGCGCATGAGAGTGCGGTTGTCTGCCTTGGGCACGTATAAAATAGTCAGCTGCATGCACACACGCATGCACACACGCATGCACACACGCAGGCAGGGCGGGCGGGCGGGTGGGCAGGCAGACGGGTAGGTCAAGTGGGCGGGCACAGGATGAGGGACAGGATTGGGGACGGGGATTGGGGACGGGGGACAGAGACGAAGAGGGACGGATTGGAGGCACAGAAAAGCGGGGCACAGCTGGTCTTGTGAGGCTAAACAGCAACATGGCATGTGGGTCAGCACGCTCTATCTGCCGTACATGGCATGCAAATCGCCAACAACTCCCCCCTCAGCTGCCAGCACTTGCCACAGCGCAGTGCATTGCCGCCTCGTCAAAAGACTCTCCTACAGCCCCACACACCCACCTCCGTGCCACCTAGCACCATCTGCCCACCTCGCACCATCTGCCCACCTCGCACCATCTGCCCACCTCGCACCATCTGCCCACCTCGCACTTTCCCACACCCACAGCCCCACACCCCCGGCAGCCCCATGGCCTCACCTCAGTGCCAGCACGCACGATGTGGCCGGCATCCACACGCACTTCCATCACGCGGTCGCTCTTGCGCCAGTGCAGCGAGCACAGCGGGTTGAACGAGTGGTTCAGCATGTCTGCACGGCAGGGCAAACAGAGAGAGGGGGGCAAGAGAGTGGTTCGAGTATGGCAACACGGAGTAGCACGTCTTGCGCCAGCGCAGCCAGCACATCAGGCTGACGAGTGGTTCAGTGTTTCTGGGGCATGTGTGTGGCATGTCTGTGGCTTAACGTGTGAGTCGAGCAAGCCATTCAGCATGTGCGTGGCAGCACGCAAAGAGAGGGGCAAAGGAGTGGATCGAGCACGTTTGGTCAGCAGCGAGCGGATAGCGGTAGGGCAGCAGCAGGATGAGAGTAAGCATGAGGGAGGAAAGGGAGGATGGTGGAACCCAGAGGAACAGGAGAGCCGAGCCTACCAGCATAAGGAAGAAGCATGTGCGAGTCGGTCTTAACAGTGCCCATGGCTGTGTGTGTCTCATCCCCCCTCTGCTCTGCACCTTTGAGTCAACTCAACACATTTATCCTACCAGCATAGGGCAGCAGCTTGGGTGTGTCGGTCGTGCCCATGTCCATGTGTGTGTGACTCACTCAGCGGCTCAGCCTTACTCAGCCTCTGCTCTGCTCGGCTGCACTTCTCAGTTAACCCAACACGTTAATCCTACCAGCATAAGGCAGCAGCATGTCAGGCTAGCTGGGAAGGGGAAGAGGAGAGGCTACCAGCGTAGGGCAGCAGCATGTGTGTGTCGGTGTTGACAGTGCCCATGGGCGTGTGCCTCACCCCCCCTCGGCTCTGCACGATGCCCACGGCCCACAGCATGTCCGCCTCACTGGCTGCCACGCGCTGCAGCTGATGGGCCGACGTCTCGCTCTGGTTGGGGTGAGGGGTTGAGGGAGTGAGGGAGTGAGGGAGTGAGGGGGGAACATACAAAGGGCTACACATGAGAAGGTCGGCACGGCTCTGCACTATGCCCACGGCCCACAGCATGTCCGCCTCGCTGGGTGCCAGGCACTGCAGCTGATGCAGTGATGACTCAGACTGGTGGGTTGGAGGGGTGGAGCGCGGGAGAGAGGGGTGCGGGTGAGGCAGAGGAATGAGGGAGTGAGGGAGATATGTAGCGATGGCAACACATAAGAAGGTCTCTTCTGCTCGGCTCTGCTCTCCTCTGCAAGATGCCCACAGCCCAGCCCACAGCATGTCCGGCGCACTGGGTGCCAGACGCAGCAGCTGATGGGATAATGAATCGGACTGGTGGGTTGGAGGCATGGTGGGGGAAGGGATACTCAGACGGAAACACATGAGGGGGTCTGTGCGGGACTGCATGGCCCTGCACTATTCCTCTGCACGACCCCACGGCCCACAGCATGTCTGCCTCACTGGGTGCATGCCAGGCGCTGTAGCTGATGACGTGATGAGTCGCAGTGGGGGGTGATGAGTCGCAGTGGGGGGTGATGAGTCGCAGTGGGGGGTGATGGGGTCAGGGAGTGATGGCGTGAGGGATGAGGGGTTGAAAAGTGAGAGGGCCACTCA
Source organism: Closterium sp. Yama58-4 (assembly GCA_947470075.1). Taxonomy (NCBI): domain Eukaryota; kingdom Viridiplantae; phylum Streptophyta; class Zygnematophyceae; order Desmidiales; family Closteriaceae; genus Closterium; species Closterium sp. Yama58-4. Next base: position 338,620 of record CANIUD010000890.1, on the reverse strand, counting down.
CACGTTTGCTGCCGCCAATCACCATCCTCTTATCTAACGCCGCCATCAAGGCCATGCTCGCTAATCTCTGGTACCGCAAACACCATAGCCCCTAGCATACCCCAACTCTGCCCCACAAGTATCCGACAAGCACTCCCAACATACCCCACATACACTGCCCACACACCTCCACACACTCTAACTGTCCCCCGCGCACACACACCCCCTCCACACATTCCCCAACTGTCCACCCCCACACACACATACCCCCCAGTGAGCTCGCCAGAACGCCTTCACGCGCTGCTGCTGCTGCCATGCCTCCTCTGCCAGCGCCTCGTCCTGCAGCAACGCCAGCTCCTCCTGTGGCCCATGGCAGGGGGGGCAAGGGGGGTGGGGTGCAGGTGGGTTGTGCACACATATTCATTGGTTTCTTGCAAGTTATGCAAGCACCCACGCATGTACTTGTGTTCTTCTTCCACTTTCATGTCATTAAGACCAATTGCCTCCTCTCCTCTGCCAGCCCCTCGTCCTGCAGCACTGCCAGCTCCTCCTACTGCGCCCCATGCACAAGAGGCAGGTGGTAAGCTGTGGTAGCGCATACAGAGGCAAGCAATGGTTGTTCTTCGTCGCACGCCAACCAACCAAGCAAGAGATTACCTCCGAGGAGAGAAGAGGGCACGGGTGGTTGAGCAGTGATGGCAGGAGAATGGCACACTCGGTGATGAGGTGCGGTAACATGTAGACACAACTTGTGATGTGACATGTGAACTTGCTACTACGAGGCCTTGAGACGTCAAATGGTATGATACCTCTGAGGAGAGCAGCAGCGAGGGGCAGTCAAGCGGCGAGGGCAGGAAGTCAGCATATTCCGTTAAGAAGTGCGGGCGCTTGGACCCGTACGCGTCCTCCCGCCCACGCGAGGCGGGCGAGGAGTTGAGTGCTAGGAGCAGCAGACACGCCAGTCGGAGGTCCCAGTTGGCCTGGAAAAAAGGGAGGTGGATGGGAGCGTGGGAGGGAGTTTCCGAGGCGCCTCAGAGATTGTTGGTGGCGTCCTCCCGACCATAAAAGCAGGTGTGGAGTTCTGTGCTAGGAGCATCAGACAGGCCAGACGAAGGTCCCGGTTGGCCTGAACGGGGAGGTAAGAGTGTGAGAGGGAGTTTCTAAGGCGCCTGAATGCTGGTTGGCGCCCTCCCGGCCATAAGACGCACGTGAGGAGTGCTGTGTGCGGAGGAGAAGGCAGGCTAGTCGGAGGTCCCGGTTGGGCTGGGAGGTGAAGAGGGGGAGTGCGAGAGAGAACAACATCATGGCTGAGTGAAAAAGGGGAAAGAGTGAATGAGTGGGCGAGAAGGAGCAAGCAGGTCAGGTAGCAGTCACAGTTCACCTGGGAGGACGCCAGATTACACTCCCGTGCCCACCCTCCCCCCAACTCCTCCCTCCCCCATCACCCCCACCATCCCCATGACCACCACCACAACCCCACACTGATCCCATTCATCTCACCTCCCCATGGGCAGCAAAATGACGTCAAACACAGGGTGCCCCTTGAGAACAATGCCCAATGTCCGGATGGAACATCCAGGGGGGATTTCTCCACACAGACAGCATGAGCGCCAGAGAGGGAGGAAGAAAGGCACCCAGCTCCCCACCCCACCCCTCCCACCTTCCCCATCACCAGCACCAGCACCAGCACCACCACCACCACACCACCCCACACTCCTGCCGTTTATCTCACCTCCCCCTCGGCTGCCGATATCACATCGAAGACAGGGTGCCCCATGGGGACGATGTCGGGGTGGAACATCCAGGGGGGGTCCCTGGACACGGACAGCATGAGCGGCAGCGGCACCTCCATCACCACGCGCGCACCCCCCCGGCTGTCTATGTCCCGCGCAGCGTACACCCCCACGCCCGCCAGGTCGCCCTCCCCCTGTAGGCCGTGCGCAGGCTCTTTGAACTCCACCCCGTATGCACCCATGCCACGCCGGTTGCCCATGTAGTAGAAATACGGCTCCAGGGACACATGCTGCTGGCAGAGAGAGGGGGGAAGGGGGGGTACAGAATGGGGAGTGTGGCAGCCCGTTGGGGGGCTCTTTGAACTCCACCCCGCACGCCCCCATGCCCCGCCGGTTGCCCATGTAGTAGAAGTAGGGCTCCAGAAACACGCGCTGCTGACGGAAGAGTGATGGAAGGGGGAGCGTGAGGAGGGGGGGAGGGAGAAAGGGGGGTTGAGGAAAGGGAGAGGGAACGCCAGGTCACCCTCCCACTGCTGCCCATTGGCTGGCTCGCTCGCGGAACTCCACCCCGTACGCGCCCATGCCGCGGCGGTTGCCCATGTAGTAGAAGTAGGTAGGGTAGGGCTCCAGCGACACGCGCTGCTGACAGGGGGGGAGGGGAAATGGGAGGCGAAGATGTTGAGGGTTGCCCATGTAGTGGAAATAGAGCTCCAGGGAGACGCGCTGGCTGTGGGGAGGGATGCAGAAGGGGGAAAGGGTGGGGAGAGGTGGGAGGAGGGAGATGGGGAGGGAGAGGGGAGGAGCAGAAGGGAGTGGGGATGTTGAGGGGTGCCCATGTAGTGGAAATACGGCGCCAGGGAGGCGCGCTGGGGGGGAAGGGGGAACGGGGGCGGGGTATGGTGGGGAGGTGAAGCAGAAGGGAGTGGGATGTTGTGGGGTGCCTGTGTAGTTGAAATACGGTGCCAGGGAGGCGCGCTGGTGACCGAGGAGGGGGGAAGGGGGGGAGGAGAGAATGGCGCATAATGGAAAGTACACAGGAAAGGAGAGATGAGAGAGAGGGGAGAGGGGGGAGCGGAGGGGGGAGGGGAGGGAAGGGGAGCGGGGAGAGGGAGAGGGGAGAGAGAGGGAGAGCGGATGGGGGAGGGGAGGGAGAGGAAATGGGGCGGAGTGGTAGGAGAAGAGGTTTTGAGGAGGATATGGTGCGTCGCTCAGTATTGCCGCCAAGCGCGCCGAGCAGTTTTGCTGCCAAGCGCGCCGAGCAGTTTTGCTGCCAAGCGCGCCGAGAAGTTCTGCTGCCAAGCGCGCTGAGTGAGCACGGAGGACATGGTATGGCGATAAATGGGCGTTCAGAGCTGCGACAGAAAATATTCGTCGCAATGTGTCGCACGGTTACCTCATCTGATGAGCTGGTGGAAGGAGGCAGGCAATTGGCGGGAGCGGCGGAGTCGGCGACGCGTGCGACAATTTGAAAGCGTTTCGCCAAGACCTTTCGCGAAGGTACTGTCGCGTGTGAAAAGCAATGCGGCAATCGCAGTAGATCGTGTGGTGGAAGTACTCGGATCGGCCGTGCGTGCAGCGAGGAAGCCAGCGATGCCATGGCGATAGTCTCGAAGATGATGGGAGAGTGCAGCAACGGGCGGGTACAGGTGTCATGAAATGTGTCATACACAATAAGCGAGATTCAGTATACCTATTAACAATGTACTTCTGTCAGGTCGATTCTAACCTATCTAGCTTGTACAATGTGTCTTTTAACATATATTCAATAGTACAAGTCAATAAACTTTTGATTTCTAGGGTGACAGGAATGAACTGGAACAAAACGGGTTCCAGCATGGATCACAAGCATTTAGGAAAGCTACTCCTTGGAAAACATTGTTTCGCAACAATGAACCATAGAAATCTAGAACTTACTATTGATAAACACCATATATCATAGAAGCAGGGCGACAGTGCATTATTTTGTTGAAAAAAGTAGACAGCGCATTTCAGTCGTTCGATTGAGTTAGTATAGTACTATCAGAGCACTAATTTAAATGAATGCTGCTATCGCATGTAACCCTTTGCGATGGTAACCGGTAGTAGTTGTCAACGGGGGTTGCGGTTGGCCTCGTCCTCGCTTGGGCGGAGCCGACTTCGTAGTCCGATGTGCGGGGAGCGCATCCGATAAGCTGCAGTGGGCGACGTCGACTTCGGCACGCAGGGTGACAAGCTCGTCGACTTGGGAACGAGAGGCCACTACTATACTGCCGATAACGAGGAGCCGGCGACGAACGAGACCTGGTGGTCGACAGGGGTAGGCGCCGACTTTGGGAGGCGCCGACGTCGACCTAGACTGGGAGGCGTAGAGCTGTTGGCGCCGTCTTTGGGACGCCGGCCTTGCGTAGCCGGCGACTGGCAGGGCTGGCCGACCAGGCGTGGTTGCCGGGTCGACCGAGTTACCCTGGCGACGTGGGCAACGGTCGCCGGGGGTGGCTTCTGCGAGGCCACCACGAGGTGGTATCCCAAGGTTGACGTGGCTGGTAGGCACAGTCGCTGGAGTGAACTCTGCCAGGCATCTGCGCTGTGAGCGTGACAAGACGTGGTGCACCAACTGGCCACGCGCACCTGCGAAGCGGGTGCACCGTTGTCATGCGGGTGGTTAGCTTTGCCATGTTGGGGACGAACTGGCGCACGTAGTTGACGAACCCTAAAAAACTCTGCAGCTCAGTCAAATTGATCGGTGCGTGCCACGCTTGAATAATCGAGATCTTTTTAGGGTTTATTTCTACTCCGTCAGCTGAAATAATGTGCCCTAAAAACTTCAGTCTGTCATGTACAAACTCACTTAGATGCTTTTGTCAGTAGGCGAGTTTTACTCAGTTTATGAAAAAGTGCTTTAACATCCCTCATGTGCTGTGCTATGTCTGGGCTGTAGATCAGTATATTGTCTAAGTAAACAGTCACGCACTTATCTAAAAGCGAGCAGAAAGCTTTGTTCATTGTCATTTGGAAGGTGGCGGGGGCGTTGGCCAATCCGAAGGGCATAATGGTGCATTCGAATGATCCATAGCGGGTTCGGAAGGTAATTTTTGGGCAGTCGGGTGGATTGACACGAGTTTGCTGGTAACCTCCCGGAAGGTTAATTTTCGAGAAAATGTGGGCTGTGCAATGTTGGTCAATCAGTTCGTCAGCTCACGGGATGGGGTAATTGTCAAACATTATATATGTTGTGTTTGTTTAGGCTACAGTGGGTTAGCCTATAGGGGGTACACAATTCTAGGGTTAGGTACTTGTACTGATTTCACTGTTAGTTCAATCATTCCTGTCCGTTCATTCTGACATGGTATCAGAGCAGGTCCTTCACTAGGACCGTTTTAGGGCCCACCGCTACCTACCTACCTACCTACCGTGCGCCCTCGTGCGCCCTCGCGCCCTCGTGCGCCTCTTACTACCGTGCGCCCTCGTGCGCCCTCGCGCCCTCGTGCGCCTCTTACTACCGCGCGCCCTCGTGCGCCCTCGCGCCCTCGTGCGCCTCTTACTACCGCGCGCCCTCGTGCGCCCTCGCGCCCTCGTGCGCCTCTCCCTACCGCGCGCCCTCGTGCGCTCTTGCGCCCTCGTGCGCCTCTCCCTACCGCGCACGCACGGCCTGCTAGCCACCCGCGCGCGGCCCGCTTTCCGCGGCGTCGTCGCCAGCCCGCGGCGTCGTCGCCTGCCCGCGGCGTCGTCGCCTGCCCGCGACGTCGTCGCCTGCCCGCGGCGTCGTCGCCTGCCCTCGTCGCGTCGACCTGCCCGCGGCGTCGCCACCTGCCCGCCGCGTCGCCCTGCCCGCGGCGTCGCCACCTGCCCGCCGCGTCGACCTGCCCGCGGCGTCGCCACCTGCCCGCCGCGTCGACCTGCCCGCGGCGTCGCCACCTGCCCGCCGCGTCGCCCTGCTCGCGGCGTCGCCACCTGCCCGCCGCGTCGCCCTGCCCGCGGCGTCGCCACCTGCCCGCCGCGTCGCCCTGACCTAATCCGCCTCTCGCCCCTGGAGCAGCCGCCACTGCAGCAGCAGCCCCTGGAGCAGCCGCCACTGCAGCAGCAGCCCCTGGAGCCGCCCGCCACTGCAGTAGCAGCCCCTGGAGCCGCCCGCCACTGCAGCAGCCCCCCCTGGAGCAGCCCGCACCTGCAGCAGCCGCCCCTGGCCCCTGGAGCCGCCGCCACTGCAGCAGCCGCCCCTGGCACCTGGAGCAGCTGCCGTCGCGGCCCGGCCTCGCCCTGCAGCAGCTGCCGCGGAGCTCCCTGCTGCGGCCCGGCCCAGCCCTGCAGTTGTAGCGGCCCCGCTGTCGCCACCGTCTTGCGCCTGCCGTGCCGACCACTGGTGAGCATTGCCCAGCACTGCTACCGCTGCTACTGCTGCTACTGCCTTTTCTACTCCCACTGCCACAGCTCCTGCTGTTACTACTGTTGCTGCCGCTACTGCTACTACTGCTGCTCCTGGCGTGGCCAGATGCAGCTCCAGGGCCGTGCGCGTGAGTCCCTCACGCCCCAGCAGCTTCGTGCGCGTGAGTGGTACGCTAGTTGGGGCTGTCGGGGTGGCCGTAGTGGTGGTCGCTCTGGAGTGGGTCGGTCGGGAGCTTCTGGTAGTGGACAGGTGCAGCTGCCGTGCCCTCCTTCGCCCCAGCTGCTTCGTGCGCGTGCGTGGTACGCTAGTTGGGGCTGTCGGGGTGGCCGTCGTGGTCGTCGCTCTGGAGTGCGTTGTTCGGGAGCATCTGGTAGTGGACAGGTGCAGCAGCAGTGTCCTCTTACGCTCCAGCGGGCCCGTGAGTGGTACGCCAGTTTGGGCTGTCGGGGTGGCCGTAGTGGTAGTCGCTCTGGCGTGCGTTGTTCGGGAGCATCTGGTAGTGGACAGGTGCAGCAGCAGTGTCCTCTTACGCTCCAGCGGGCTCGTGAGTGGTACGCGAGTTTGGGCTCTCGGGGTGGTGGTCGTGGTAGTCACTCTGGAGTGCGTCGTTCGGGAGCTTCTGGGCGCGGACCGGTGCAGCTGCCGTGTAGTGTGAGTGAGGCTGCCGCTCTAGGTGCTAGTGAGACCGCCACTGCAGGTGCTCGCGTGTCTGCCACCTCAGGTGATGGTGAGGCTGCTGCTCTAGGTGCTAGTGAGTCCGTGCCCGCTGGTACTGAGTCGACTGCAGCACTGCACACCTTCACACTGGACTCAGGTGCTTCTCGCTGTTTCTTTCGTGACCGCACTGTCCTTGAGCCACTCGCTCGGCCAGTTGCTGTCTCCCTCGCTGACCCCTCTGGGGGTCCGGTCGTTGCGACCTCCTCCACTGTCCTTCCTTGTCCTGCGGTCCCGTCAGGCACACTGTCAGGTCTCTACCTCCCCTCGTTCTCTACGAACTTGGTGGCAGGTAGTGCGCTCCAGGACGGGGGTGTTCACCAGTTCACCCCTGCTTACGAGCGCGTGACACACTGCACGTGTGCTCGGACGGGCCGTCACCTGGCTACCTTCACTCGGCAGCCGGGGTCGGACCTGTACACACTCACCACTGAGTCCCCTCAGGTAGCTGCGTCCGCGTCTGCGTCTGCGTCAGGTCAGCTGTCCGCCCCCTGCTCGTGTCGCTCTCTGGCGCATGAGACTGTCCTCTGGCACCACCGCCTTGGTCACCCGTCTGTGCAGCGCCTTCGGGCCATGCACAAACGGGACCTTGTTGCTGGTCTTCCCAGGGTTCTCCCTCCCCTCCCACCCTCGCCTGCTCCTCCCTGTCTTCCCTGTGTCGAGGGGCGGCAGCGCACCGCTCCTCACTCCTCCTCCTTCCCCCCGACGACTGCTCCTTTGCAGACGCTCCACATGGACGTGTGGGGCCCAGCCCGCGTCCGTGGTCAGGGTCAGGAGAGGTACTTCCTGATTGTTGTTGACGACTTCTCGCGCTACACCACGGTCTTCCCCTTGCGCGCCAAGGGTGACGTCCCTGATGTCTTGATCCCTTGGATCCGCAGATCTCGTCTCCAGCTCAGTGAGCGTTTCCGCTCCGACTTCCCTGTCCTGCGTCTGCACAAGGACAGAGGTGGGGAGTTTTCCTCTGGCCTCTTGGAGGCCTTCTGTCAGCAGGAGGGCATTGAGCAGTCGTTCACACTTCCGGCCTCTCCACAGCAGAATGGGGTTGCTGAGCGCCGCATTGGCTTGGTCATGGAGGTCGCTCGTACCTCCTTGGTTCATGCGGCTGCCCCCCACTTTCTGTGGCCGTTTGCAGTCCGATACGCTGCGCATCAGCTCAACCTCTGGCCCCGTGTCTCCTTACCGGAGACTTCTCCGACACTGCGTTGGACGGGAGAGGCTGGCGATGCGTCGCGTTTTCGGGTCTGGGGATCTCGAGCTTTTGTTCGCGACACGTCCGCGGACAAGCTCTCCCGTCGCGCTGTCCCCTGTGTCTTCCTTGGCTTTGTCCCGGACGCGCCTGGTTGGCAGTTCTACCACGCCACCTCGCGTCGTGTCCTTGCCTCTCAGGACGTCACTTTTGACGAGTCCATCCCCTACTACCGCCTCTTCCCCTACCGCACTGCCCCGCTCCCCCCCCCGCCTCTCTTCCTGGCTCCAGGTGCTGAGGTACCAGACCCCCTCCCCCCTCAGGGTGCCGCTCCCTCAGGTGTGTCCCAGGTAGACCCGGTTGAGCCTGTCGAGGTAGCTGTTGACTCTCGTCCTGCTGGGGGTACTGAGCCTGCCCGTGAGGAGTCTGGGGGTGCGGAGCCTGGGGGTGCGGAGCCTGGAGGTGCTGAGCCTGGGAGTGCGGAGTCTGGAGGTGCTGCGTCTGGGGGTGCTGCGTCTGGAGGTGCTGAGCCTGGGGGTGCTGAGCCTGACCGTGCTGAGTCTGGGGGTGCGGAGCCTGGGGGTGCGGAGTCTCGAGGTGCTGAGCCTGGGGGTGCTACGTCTGGGGGTGCTGTGTCTGGAGGTGCTGATCCTGAGCGTGCTACACTTGGAGGAGCCCTCTCCTCCCAGCAGCTGCAGGAGAGGTACCTACAACACTGCCGCCTCTGGAGAGGTGCTACTAGAGCTCGTACCAGTACTTCCCCTCCTACCCAGGAGCTCCCCCCCATTCAGCAGATCCGAGAGTGGTACGCGCGGCGCTGCAGTCTTCGGAGTGGTGCTCCTAGTGCTGCGGACCCCAGCGGTGGCGCTGCTGCTGGTGCTGAGGACCCGGGCGTTGGAGCTACTGCTGGTGCTGAGGACCTGGACGGTGGAGCTGCTGCTGGTGCTGAGGACCCGAGCGGTCGAGCTGCTGCTGGTGCTGAGGACCCGGGCGTTGGAGCTACTGCTGGAGCTGAGGACCCGGACGGTGGAGCTGCTGCTGGTGCTGAGGACCCGAGCGGTCGAGCTGCTGCTGGTGCTGAGGACCTGGACGGTGGAGCTGCTGCTGGTGCTGAGGACCCTGCCGCTGGTGTCGCTGCTGGTTCTGGAGACGCTGCGCGGCCGCGACCGTACTTCGTACCACTTCTTCAGCAGGTTCTTGGTCAGGCTCCTCCTCCTTGTCCTCCTCCCTCCGTAGCGTGTCCTCCGCCTGTCCAGTCGCAGTCCCAGTTCCCGCCTGCCTCGCCTCTCCCTGCTCCCTCTCCTTATACTGGTCCCACAGGAGGTCTTACAGAGCGTCGTGAGCCTGAGTCTCGTCCTGCGTCGCCTGTTCGTACTGCTCGCACTGGTCGTCGTGTCCCACGTGAGCGTCCTCCTCCTGTCCCTGGCACTCACTACATGACTCTGCGTCCCTCCACTGCTCCTCAGCGTGTCCCGCTGCCGTCTCCTCCTGCGTCCTCTCTGCCTACTCTTCCTGATCCGGAGTCTGACTCCCGTCGTGCTGCCAGTCCCACTGTCACCCGTCTCCTCGCTACTGTTGTCACTGACCCTACCTTTGAGTCCTCTGCTGCGTCTGCTCTGGTCGCTGAGTTGGTTGACTTTGCTGCCCGGTGTCGTCTAGACTACGCCACTAGCCTTGTTGCTGAGTCTGAGTCTGAGTCTGTCTGTCCTCCGTCCGTCGGGGGTGAGTGTGCTCTTGGCACGGACGTCCTTGAGGACAGACAGGAGGAGTTCCAGTGCTTTGCTGCTACTTTGCCCCATCTCGTGTCCATGCTAGTTGCCCCTGAGGGAGACCCGGATGCACCAGACATCCCGACCCCGCGCACTTACGCTGAGGCGATGGCGGGTCCCTACTCCTCTTAGTGGCAGACAGCCATGGACGCAGAGATGGCTTCCTGGAAGTCCACAGGCACCTACGTCGACGAGGTTCCCCCACCTGGGGCGAACATCGTCAGTGGCATGTGGATTTTCAGGGTGAAGCGGCCGCCGGGTTCTCCTCCTGTCTTCAAGGCGCGCTACGTGGCTCGAGGCTTCAGTCAGCGAGAGGGAGTTGACTTCTTTCAGACCTTCTCCCCCACCCCGAAGATGACCACTCTTCGGGTGCTGCTGCACATAGCCGCTCAGCGCGACTACGAGCTTCACTCACTTGACTTCAGCACTGCTTTCTTGCAGGGCAGCCTGCACGAGGAGATCTGGCTGCGCCGCCCTCCTGGCTTCACTGGGTCGGTTCCTCCTGGTACCCAGTGGAGACTCCAGCGGCCGGTCTACGGTCTCCGTCAGGCTCCACGTGAGTGGCACGACACACTGAGGACGACACTTGCGGCTCTTGGGTTCGCTCCCTCTACTGCTGACCCGTCGCTGTTTCTACGCACCGACACCTCGCTGCCGCCGTTCTACATCCTCGTGTACGTCGACGACTTGGTCTTTGCCACTGCTGACACTGCGGCACTCGCCCACGTGAAGTCGGAGCTGCAGAAGAGACACACGTGCACAGACCTGGGTGAACTGACAAGCTATCTTGGCTTGCGGATCACCCGGGACAGAGCACGGCGCACCATCACCTTGACTCAGTCACACATGGTGCAGCAGATCCTTCAGCGCTTCCGCTTCACGTACTCCTCGCCTCAGTCCACTCCTCTGCCTACCGGTCACTCGCTCTCAACTCTGCCTTCGGATGAGTCCGTAGAGCCGAGTGGCCCGTATCCAGAGCTTGTGGGCTGCCTCATGTACCTGATGACCTGCACTCGACCTGACCTTGCATACCCTCTTAGCATCCTTGCGCGCTATGTCGCTCCTGGCCGTCACAGGAAGGAGCACATGGATGCCGCTAAGAGGGTGTTGCGCTATTTGTGCAGTACGTCGAGCATGGGGCTAGTGCTTGGAGGGCGAGACCGAGTTGTACTTACTGGACACTCAGACGCTTCTTGGGCAGAACACCAGGCTACTCAGCGGTTGTCTCAGGGTTACACCTTCAGCCTTGGCTCCGGCTCAGTTTCTTGGCGTTCTACACGCTCTTCTTTTGTTCTCAGCTCCAGTTGTGAGGCTGAGATCTACGCCACAGCCATGGCTGCCCAGGAGCTACGCTGGCTGACCTACCTGCTGACCGACTTGGGAGAGCGGCCTCGTTCTCCTCCAGTGCTGTACGTCGACAACCAGGCTGCCATTGCCTTGTGTGAGGAGCACAGACTGGAGCACAGAACGAAGCACATCGCCCTGCGGTACTTCCTTGCTCGAGAGCTGCAGCAGCGTGGTCAGCTTCGTCTGCGTTACGTGGCCACTGAGGCCAACCTTGCTGATGTGTTCACCAAGGCACTTCAGCCTTGTGACCATCAGCGTTTCTGTACTCTTCTAGGCCTTGTGCCTGCTGGACCTCACTTACTTACTTCTTGACTCTGCTTGTACTGTGATCTTTATATATATGCCTGCATGTTTACACTTGCTAGGTTGTGATCACTGTATCTCTTGTTATATTATCATCCTGCATGTGAACTAGTCTTGTGACCACTTGCTTGTGCTCGGAATTTGTGTGGTATCCTTGAGATCCACCCTGAGCTTGTTTTGCTTTGCTTTGACTGGTCTTGTGACCCCTTGCTCTCCCCCACTTTGCCTATGGGGGTGTGTCAAACATTATATATGTTGTGTTTGTTTAGGCTACAGTGGGTTAGCCTATAGGGGGTACACAATTCTAGGGTTAGGTACTTGTACTGATTTCACTGTTAGTTCAATCATTCCTGTCCGTTCATTCTGGCAGTAATGGGATTTGATTGTAACTCTATTCAGTGCGTGGTAGTCGATGCACATGCAAAATCCAATGTCTTTCTTCAGTGCGAAGAGTATCCATGCGGCGAAAGGCGGCAAACTCGGGCGAATGAATTGTTTCTCGAGCAGATAATCCAGTTGCTTCCGTAGTTCGTCCAGTTCGGGTCGGGTCAGTCAGAATCGTCGCCGTACTGTTGGTTATGGACCTGGTTCCATTTTTATCCTATGGTCGTGCTGACACTAAAGTGACAATCCCTCCGGCATATCGTCTGGAAAAATCCCGATGTACCGCTTCAGTAGCGCTGCAAGGTCACCCGGTACATCGGCAAGTAGTTTGTGTAAATCGCTTCCCTTTTTTGCTGCCTCGGCTTCCCGGATGTTAATCGCATACATGCCAGCTCCTGCTGCTACGGCGTGTTTCATCGTGATTGTGTAGACATGCACCGACGAAGTGCGGCGATGTTGTTACCGTTCATTCGCACGGTGCAGTCACCTGTCGTCCAGTTGATTCGTGGATTGTGTCTGTGCAGCCAATCACGGCCGAGTAAGATGTCGAGGGTCGTTGCAAGCATTACCTAGGTAAACGTGAAGCTTCCCCCGCATTAGATCCGAACTCGGTCCACACGCTCTCATATCGCCAGTGGCGTGCCGTCGATCAGTCCTGCGTCAATCTCAGGTAAACAACTGCCCAATGGCAGTTTCAGTCTTCGTGCTGTGGCATTGTTGATCAGGCTATGGCTGGCTCTCCCGTCTATGAAGATTTTACCCAAGTCTGTCTATATTTTCCCACTAAGCAGTATGGGGCTATGTACAGTTGTACCCTCCTTATTCAGCTGGGTGTGGTCGAGTGCATGAACCGGCACAATCACTCGGTGAGTGTCGGTTGGGTCAGGCGAGCGGCGTGACCTGGCAGTAGGGGGCCCATCCGCTACTGACTAACAGCATTTCCCTGCGGCTTGGTTTATTTGTGCTGCTCAAATTCCCCCTTTCCCTTAGCGTTTCCTGAGCATTCGCTCTCCTACTTATGGCTGCCAAGCAGAAGAATGCGCAGGATGATACTGAGGTGCAAGCGAGAAGGGCAGGAAATCTTCGTCCCAAAACTCTAAGGTGTGCCCCGAGAACCAAGGATTCGACAAGTAGGTAACAAGTACTATGTAATTCTGATTTGTTGCATGATGGTGCGTATCTATACGCATGTGCATATTCTGTACTACTTGATGCAAGTTAATGTTATCACCCGCACTGCGTTTGCACGTCTTTGTTTTCTAATAAGGAAAAAAAGGGCAGGGGAACCTCTCGCGAACCTAAAGGGTCTGCTCGGAGGTCGGGTCGAAAGAGGCGCCCCAGTGTTAAAGAGTCTGTGAGCTAAGGATCGGTAGGGGAGGACGACAAAAAGGAGGAGGTCGATGAGGGTGGTCGTCCTGCAGTGGTCTCGGATGGAGTAAAGCGGGCTAAAGATAGGGAACAGAGTGATGAGGAGAATTTTGAGATGGAAGAGGAGGAAAGCTCTGATGAGGAGGACAAATTAGAGAATGAGGGAAGGGAGAACATTGATGAGGAGTCTAATGAGGAGAGCAAAGATAGACAGGATGACGATGACTCTGGAGAGAGTAAAGAGGATGAGGATGAAGCTGAGGCATGTGCAAGGAACAATGGCAAGATGCATACATTAGAAGCGTTGAACGTGGAGGGTACTGTGGAAGGCAAAGGTGAGATGTCATGTGTACTAATCAATTGAGATATCGTTTTGTTTGATACGACCACTTGCTTTGGAGCACTTTCATGGATATGATGTTTTGTCCAAACACATTTGTGCTAATAATCACCTATGTTACACCTTGCAGGGAAAACCAAGGCAATGGGTGGGAAGGGTTACGGCAAGGGCAGGCGTAGTCGCACCAAAAAAGGGAAACACACTTCGTCCAAGAAGGCGAGAAAGGAGAAGGATAGGGAAGGAAATGGCAAGGTGGATGAGACCAGCCAAGGAGAGAAAGGAAAGAAAAAAAGAGAACCAGAAGGGCAAGGAGAAGGTTAACTACATAATCAAGGACAAGGGTATGTGGTTTAATCTTCAGTTCTTCATCTTCGTTAATTTGAAATCATTTCTCTTCATTTATCTTTCTGTATTATTTTTCCTCATTATGGTCTTTGTTAATGCATTTTGGCTCTGCCCAACCCCCCCTCTATCCCCCCTTCCCCTCTTCTTTGGTGCATTCATGTTTCTGTTCCCCCCTCTACTTTGCCCAGTCACTTTCCCCCAACCCACCGCCCTCCCCTCCCCCATCCATTTCTCCATGCCCACTTCGTTACTCCGTGCTCACCCTCCTTCATCCTGCCCACTCCCATTCCCCTTGCTCCCACCTCTTCTCCTTCCCCCCCCCCCCCCCCCCCCCTCCTCTTTGCTCCCTCCCATTCCTCCTCCCATCCTTCCCTAATGCCCTTTCTCCCCCGGTTCTGCTTGCCCCCCATTCCTCACCCCTCCCCTCCTTCCCTCCCTTCCATCCTCTCCCCTCCCCTCCCCTCTCCTCCCTCCCCTCCTCTCCCCTCCCTCCCCTCCTCTCCCCTCCCTCCCCTCCCCTCCTCTCCCCTCCCTCCCCTCCCCTCCCCTCCTTGCCTTTATTCTATCCACCACTTCTCTGCAGAGTTATCTGGCTCTGCTCCTTCTGGCAAAGTATTATATGTCACAACCAAAAGTCATGAAGTCGCAGCAACAGCCATGGCTAATCAAGCTGGTACTAGTGGCTTAAACCATTACGGCGGTGGAGGAGTGTGCTGGAAGGCAAGGTGATGGAGCAATTAGCAATGATACGCGATTTAGTGGCGGGACTTCCATCACGCGGATTGTCGAGCCCATCTCAAGGAAAACTTGTGAGTGCCCAATCTGTTCCTGCGGTGAACCCTGCGACGTCATCTGTCTTTGATTTCACTAAGACTCCCGTTGGGCTGGTGGAATCAGTTGTCTTGAAGTATGTGGAAGACTACTGGGTGAATTTATTTTGACATTATGGGAAATGGGGTGTAAAGAGTCATAGGGATTGCATACATTTGGGAAAAGTGTTGGGAATGCACTGTTTATCTTGAGTGTGGTGTTAAGTTCTAAGCTGTTGTGCATTATTAGAAACCTTCGCTTCTTTCTATGTTTCACTATATGTGCCGCCCAACCCTTGTCAAACACCAGTGCCCTTTCTCCCCACCCTTTTTTTCCCTTTTGTCAACTCTATTATTTGCCCATCCCTTAGTGTGCTCTGGTTTTCTAACCCTAGGCTCCAACCTTTCCCTAGCCCTCATGATGTAAAGAACTGCAATGTTTTCATGTATTCTCTCTTATGTACCCTAAATCCATCTCTTATAGAAACTTGCCTAAACATGTGGCAACGCGCTTGATTTACACCAACGCAACAGACCAAATTAAAGATCGAGAGGCGATGGAGTTGGGTTTCTAGCAATTTTAGCCAACGGAGGCTTTGAAGTCATTAAATATCTTGTTTGAATACATTGACCCTACCACTTGTGGGATCTTTCTGGGGCTGATGTCAATGACGCGTACCACCATCAACGGTTTTATGTGCAAGTATACATTGACTGCTCTTGGACGCAATGCGAGGGGAAGATACGTAAAAAACCTACCTCCTGAGTGTCAGAATATGATGTTTGTCTAGCCTGCAGTGGGGTACTCTACAGGGTTTGCTATATGTACTCAACTGCCTGCTAGTGAAATCCCTCTTTCCTGTTCTATCGTTTCTGCCTAGTCTTTCAACATGCTATCAGAGCAGGTCGACCCTCCTGGGTCGATCCTGTGGGTGGGCCCACCCGATGCTTCCGCTGCTGTTCTGCTTCTCGCGCGCCTCGGGCGCGCGACGTTTTCTGCCTGCCGCGCGCTCGCAAGGCGCGGCGTTTTTAGGGTTTCTACGGTTTTCTGCTCGCCACGCGCACGGAGCGCTCGGCGGTTTTCTTCCTGCTGTGCGCCCCGAGGCGCGCGGCGGTTTTCTGCCCCGTCGACCCGCGCGTCGCCCCCCGTCGCCCGTCGCGGCGCCCCCGGGGACCCGCGCGTCGCCCCCCGTCGCCCGACGCGGCCCGCGCGACCTGCGCCAGGCCCGCGCGCGGCCCGTACGGGCTGCGCCAGGCCCGCACGCGGCCCGGGCAGCCCACGCGCGGTTCGTTCGGCCTACGCCAGGCCCCTGCGCGGCCCGTACAGTCTGCCCTGTCAGAATAACTGAGCAGGAATGAATGAACTAGCACAGAGTTTGGTACAAGTAGGAAACCCTAACTTTGTGTACCCCCTAAGGTGTAACCCACTACAGCCTACACAACATAAACATGTAATGTTTGACACACCCCCATAGGCGCAGTGGGAGACAACCACAGGGTCATGAGACCAGTCAAAGCAAAGCAAAGCAAGCTCAGGGTGGATCTCAAGGATACCACACAAATTCCGAGCACAAGCAAGTGGTCACAAGACCAGTTCACATGCAGGTTGATAATATAACAAGAGATACAGCAATCACAACCTAGCAAGAGTACACATGCAGGTATATATATATAGAGATCACAGTACAAGCAGAGTCAAGCAGTAAGCAAGTGAGGTCCAGCAGGCACAAGGCCTAGAAGAGTACAGAAACGCTGATGGTCACAAGGCTGAAGCGCCTTGGTGAACACATCAGCAGTGTTGGCCTGAGTGGCCACGTAACGTAGACGAAGCTGACCACGCTGCTGCAGCTCTCGAGCAAGGAAGTAGCGCAGAGCGATGTGCTTCGTTCTGTGCTCCAGTCTGTGCTCCTCACACAAGGCAATGGCAGCCTTGTTGTCGACGTACAGCACTGGAGGAGAACGAGGCCGCTCTCCCAAGTCGGTCAGCAGGTAGGTCAGCCAGCGTAGCTCCTGGGCAGCCATGGCTGTGGCGTAGATCTCAGCCTCACAACTGGAGCTGAGAATAGAAGAAGAGCGTGTAGAACGCCAAGAAACTGAGCCGGAGCCAAGGCTGAAGGTGTAACCCTGAGACGACCGCTGAGTAGCCTGGTCGTCCGCCCAAGAAGCGTCTGAGTGTCCAGTAAGTACAACTCGGTCTCGCCCTCCAAGCACTAGCCCCATGCCCGACGTACTGCACAAGTAGCGCAACACCCTCTTAGCGGCATCCATGTGCTCCTTCCTGTGACGGCCAGGAGCGACATAGCGTGCAAGGATGCTAAGAGGGTATGCAAGGTCAGGTCGAGTGCAGGTCATCAGGTACATGAGGCAGCCCACAAGCTCTGGATACGGGCCACTCGACTCTACGGACTCATCCGAAGGCAGAGCTGAGAGCGAGTGACCGGTAGACAGAGGAGTGGACTGAGGCGAGGAGTACGTGAAGCGGAAGCGCTGAAGGATCTGCTGCACCATGTGTGACTGAGTCAAGGTGATGGTGCGCCGTGCTCTGTCCCGGGTGATCCGCAAGCCAAGATAGCTTGTCAGCTCGCCCAGGTCTGTGCACGTGTGTCTCCTCTGCAGCTCCGACTTCACGTGGGCGAGTGCCGCGGTGTCAGCAGTGGCAAAGACCAAGTCGTCGACGTACACGAGGATGTAGAACGGCGGCAGCGAGGTGTCTGTGCGTAGAAACAGTGACGGGTCAGCAGTAGAGGGAGCGAACCCAAGAGCCGCAAGTGTCGTCCTCAGTGTGTCGTGCCACTCATGCGGTGCCTAGCGAAGACCGTAGACCGGCCGCCGGAGGCTCCACTGGGTACCAGGAGGAAACGACCCAGTGAAGCCAGGAGGGCGGCGCAGCCAGATCTCCTCGTGCAGGCTGCCCTGCAAGAAAGCAGTGCTGAAGTCAAGTGAGTGAAGCTCGTAGTCGCGCTGAGCGGCTATGTGCAGCAGCACCCGAAGAGTGGTCATCTTCGGGGTGGGGGAGAAGGTCTGGAAGAAGTCAACTCCCTCTCGCTGACTGAAGCCTCGAGCCACGTAGCGCGCCTTGAAGACAGGAGGAGAACCCGGTGGCCGCTTCACCCTGAAAATCCACATGCCACTGACGATGTTCGCCCTAGGTTGGGGAACCTCGTCGACGTAGGTGCCTGTGGACTTCCAGGAAGCCATCTCGGCGTCCATGGCTGTCTGCCACTGAGAGGA
Source organism: Closterium sp. Yama58-4 (assembly GCA_947470075.1). Taxonomy (NCBI): domain Eukaryota; kingdom Viridiplantae; phylum Streptophyta; class Zygnematophyceae; order Desmidiales; family Closteriaceae; genus Closterium; species Closterium sp. Yama58-4. Next base: position 320,746 of record CANIUD010000890.1, on the reverse strand, counting down.
GTAGGGACCCGCCATCGCCTCTGCGTAAGAGCGCGGGGTCGGGATGTCTGGTGCATCCGGGTCTCCCTCAGGGGCAACTAGCATGGACACGAGATGGGGCAAAGCAACAGCAAAGCACTGGAACTCCTCCTGTCTGTCCTCAAGGACGTCCGTGCCAAGAGCACACTCACCCCCGACGGACAGAGGACAGACAGACTCAGACTCAGCAACAAGGCTAGCGGCGTAGTCGAGACGACACCGAGCAGCAAAGTCAACCAACTCAGCGACCAGAGCAGACGCAGCAGAGGACTCAAAGGTAGGGTCAGTGACAACAGTAGCTAGGAGACGCGTGACAGTGGGACTGGCAGCACGACGGGAGTCAGACTCCGGGTCAGGAGGAGTAGGAAGAGAGGACGCAGGAGGAGACGGCAGAGGGACACGCTGAGGAGCAGTGGAGGGACGCAGAGTCATGTAGTGAGTGCCAGGGACAGGGGGAGGACGCTCACGTGGGACACGACGACTAGTGCGAGCAGTACGAACAGGTGACGCAGGACGAGACTCAGGCTCACGACGCTCCGTAAGACCTCCTGTGGGACCAGTGTAAGGAGAGGGACCAGGGAGAGGCGAGGCAGGCGGTAACTGTGACTGCGACTGGACAGGCGGAGGACACTCCAAGAAGGAAGGAGGACAAGGAGGAGGAGCCTGACCAAGAACCTGCTGAAGAAGTGGTACGAAGTATGGTCGCGGCCGCGCAGCGTCTCCAGAACCAGCAGAGACACCAGCGGCTGGGTCCTCAGCACCAGCAGCAGCTCCAACGTCCGGGTCCTCAGCACCAGCAGCAGCTCCACCGCTCGGGTCCTCAGCACCAGCAGCAGCTCCAACGCCTGGGTCCTCAGCACCAGCAGCAGCTCCAACGCCCGGGTCCTCAGCACCAGCAGCAGCTCCAACGCCCGGGTCCTCAGCACCAGCAGCAGCTCCAACGCCCGGGTCCTCAGCACCAGCAGCAGCTCCAACGCCCGGGTCCTCAGCACCAACAGTGGCTCCAACGCCAGGGTCCTCAGCACCAGCAGTAGCTCCAATGCCAGGGTCCGCAACACCAGGAGCGCCACTCCGAAGACTGCAGCGCCGCGTGTACCACTCTCGGATCCGCTGAAGGGAGGGGAGCTCCTGGGTAGGAGGGGAAGCACTGGTACCAGCTCCAGCAGCACCTCTCCTGAGGCTGCAGTACTGTAGGTACCTCTCCTGCAGCTGCTGTGAGGAGAGGGCTCCTCCAGGTGTAGCACTCCCAGGCTCAGTACCGCTAGACTCAGCACCCCCAGACTCAGCACCCCCAGGCTCCGCACCCCCAGGCTCAGGACCCCCAGACTCAGCACCCCCAGGCTCAGCACCCCCAGGCTCCGCACCCCCAGACTCAGCACCGCCAGGCTCCTCACGCTCAGGCTCAGCACCCCCAGGCTCCGCACCCCCAGACTCAGCACCGCCAGGCTCCTCACGCTCAGGCTCAGCACCCCTAGCAGGACGAGAGTCGACAGCTACCTCGACAGGCTCAACCGGGTCTACCTGGGACACACCTGAGGGAGCGGCACCCTGAGGGGGGAGGGGGTCTACCACAGCAGCACCTGGCGCGAGGAAGAGAGGGGGGGGGGGGAGCGGGGCAGTGCGGTAGGGGAAGAGGCGGTAGTAGGGGACGGACTCGTCAAAAGTGACGCGCGAGGTGACGTGGTAAAACTGCCAACCAGGCGCGTCCGGGACAAAGCCAAGGAAGACACAAGGAACAGCGCGAGAGGAGAGCTTGTCCGCGGACGTATCGCGAACAAAAGCTCGGGATCCCCAGACCTGAAAACGCGACGCATCGCCAGCCTCTCCCGTCCAACGCAGTGTCGGGGAAGTCTCCGGCAAGGAGACACGGGGCCAGAGGTTGAGCTGATGCGCAGCGTATCGGACCGTTAACGGCCACAGAAAGTGGGGAGCAGCCGCATGGATCAGGGAGGTACGAGCGACCTCCATGACCAAGCCAATGCAGCGCTCAGCAACCCCATTCTGCTGTGGAGAGGCCGGAAGCGTGAACGACTGCTCAATGCCGTGCTCGGCACAGTAGGCTGCCAGGAGGTCGGAGGAGAACTCACCACCTCTGTCAGAGTGCAAACGCAGGACAGGAAAGTCCGAGCGGAAACGCTCGCTGAGCTGGAGACGAGCTCTGCTGATCCAAGGGATCAAGACATCAGGGACCTCACCTTTGGTGCGCAAGGGGAAGACCGTGGTGTAGCGCGAGTAGTCGTCAACAACAATCAGGAAGTACCTCTCCTGACCCTGTCCACGGACGCGGGCTGGGCCCCACACGTCCAGGTGGAGCGTCTGCAAGGGAGCAGTCGTCGGGGGAAAGGAGGAGGAGTGAGGAGCGGCGCGCTGCCGCCCCTCGACACAGGGAAGACAGGGAGGAGCAGGCGAGGGTGGGAGGGGAGGGAGAACCCTGGGAAGACCAGAGACAAGGTACCGTTTGTGCATGGCCCAAAGGCGCTGCACAGACGGGTGACCAAGTCGGTGGTGCCAGAGGACGGTCTCGTGCGCCAGAGAGCGACACGAGCAGGGGGCCGACAGCTGACCTGACGCAGACGCAGCTACCTGAGGGGACTCAGTGGTCAGTGTGTACAGGTCCGACCCCGGCTGCCGAGTGAAGGTAGCCAGGTGACGGCCCGTCCGAGCACACGTGCAGTGGGTCACGCGCTCGTAGGCAGGGGTGAACTGGTGAACACCAGCGTCCTGGAGCGCACAACCTGCCACCAAGTTCGTAGAGAACGAGGGGAGGTGGAGACCTGACAGTGTGCCCGACGGGACCGCAGGACAGGGAAGAACAGTGGAGGAGGTCGCAATGACCGGACCCCCAGAGGGGTCAGCGAGGGAGACAGCAACTGGCCGAGCAAGCGGCTCAAGGGCAGTGCGGTCACGAAAGAAACAGCGAGAAGCACCTGAGTCCAGGGTGAAGGTGTGCAGTGCCTCAGTCGACTCAGTACCAGGGGGGACAGACTCACTAGCACCTAGAGCAGCAGCCTCACCATCACCTGAGGTAGCACACACGCGAGTACCTGCAGTGGCATTCACACTAGCACCTAGAGCGGCAGCCTCACTGGTCCGAATGCCCGGGTCGGGCGGAACACGCAGGTACTGAGCACCCTCTCCACTAGTAAACATCACATACATGGCAGTGAGAATAGCATCAAAGTCTAGAGCCCAGATATCAACTCCCTTCTTCATCAGATCAGCCCAGCGGGGCAGCTCAGTGGCATCAGGGAACTGAGTGCGCCAAGCGTCGTCAAGGCGCGAGAAACAGCGCTGCGTGGGGTGCGGCCTCCCACACGTCTGACCAGTGCGGTCACCAGTGCGGATGACGTACGTGCAGCTAAAGCCACCCGCCCCCCCGCGCTGCGAATACCACTCACGGGCCTCCTGGAGCGACGGAGTGTGCTGCTGGCTCAGACCACCGCCAGCGCCTCCACGACCACCACCGCCGCCGCCACCTCCTCGACCACCCCCTCCCCTGCCGCTGCCACGACCACCGCCGCCCCCGCTGCCGCCCCCGCCCCTGCCACCGCCCCCGCCGCTGCCGTCACCACCCCCACTGCCGCCACTAGCCTCTCCAGCCCCACCTCCACTCCCACCGCCTCCACCCCCGCCTCTGTCAGAATATTATGCTCTAGCCTGTAGTGGGGTGCTCTGTAGCGAGTACAACCCTTCTAGGGTTTGCTATTTGTATCCCCATTCTTGCTAGTGCAACCCCCCTCTTTCGCCTAAACTCTCTTGCCTAGCTAGGACTCTCCTAGCTATGGCTCCTAAGACTACCGCTTATCTCAACATGGTATCAGAGCTTAACGTTCGTGGCCTGTGGGCCCACTTCACTGCTTCCGCTGCTACTGCTACTCCCTGTCCGCCGCGCGCCCCGTGGTGCGCGGCGTCGAAACTAGGGTTTTCTGCCCGCCGTGCGCCCCGAGGCGCGCGGCGGTTCTCTGCCCGCCGTGTGCCCCGAGGCGCGCGACGGGTTCCTGCCCCGTCACTCGGCACGTCGCCCCCGGGAGGCGCTGCGACGGGCGACGGGGACCCGCGCGTCGCCCCCCGTCGCCCGTCGTGGCCTGCGCGCGGCCCGTACACCCGGCGCGCGGCCCGTACGGGCTGCGCCAGGCCCGCGCGCGGCCCGTACGGGCTGCGCCAGTCCCGCGCGCGGCTCGGACCGCCTGCGCGCGGTTCGGGAGGCTGTGCCAGGCCCGTGGGCGCCCCGTTCTTCGCTGCCCCTGTCCTCCCCGCTGTCCCCCGTGCTTCTGAAGGCGCCCCACCCCTCCTTCTGCCCGTTCTCCTGGATTAGGGTTTGGGGTTGGGGGGTATGGGGGTGCAGCTTCTGTGTGCCGTTCCCTGCTCCTCCTCCTCCGTCTCCCTGTGCTGCAGCTGCCGCTGAGGGGGGTGGACCTGTTGGAGCCGTCGGAGTGGTACTAAGGGGGGGTGAAGGGGGAGTGGAGCTAGCGGTGTAGCAGCGGGTGTGTGTCGAGGGATGTGTTGGGGGAGGTTGAGGGGAGGTTGCCGTCGTGTCGTACGCAGCGCCTGTACTCCGGGGCACTCACTCCCGGTAGCTCAGAGAGCCGGTTGCGCCGTCGCCTGTGGGTCCGTTGCTCCTGCTGCTCGTCTTAGCCGCGGAGCCTGTTACTCCTGTACTCCGGGGCACTCACTCCCGGTAGCCACTGTGTCGCACCAGAGCCGTCTGTTGCCCGTGTGACTGCAGCTTCAGTCGTCGCCTCCCATCTACTCTCCTCTCGCCAGCCCTCCTCCTCCTCACTTGCCCGTTGTGACTACCACTAGCTTTGCTCATAATTGTGAACTTGAAACTATTGCTTCTTAAACTTGTGCTCAGAATGTGTGGTGACATTGTGATCCATCCTGAGCTTGTACTGCTTTGCTTGCTCTGCTGATTACACCCCACTTTGGCTATGGGGGTGTGTCAGAATATTATGCTCTAGCCTATAGTGGGGTGCTCTGTAGTGAGTACAACCCTTCTAGGGTTTGCTATTTGTATCCCCATTCTTGCTAGTGCAACCCCCCTCTTTCGCCTAAACTCTCTTGCCTAGCTAGGACTCTCCTAGCTATGGCTCCTAAGACTACCGCTTATCTCAACAGCCTCCCCCGCCGCCACCTCCACCTCTGCCCCCTCTGCTCCTGCGGCGCTCGCTCGGAGCGGACGCCGCCCCGACCTTCTCAGCACCAAGGAGGTCGACAGCAGAAGCAGAGGCTACAGAGGGAAGAAGGGGGGAAGGGGAACACCCCTCAAAGAAAGGGGTGCGGGGGTCGCCACGAGAGGCACCTACAGCGACGATGCTCGCCTCAGCTGCAAGCAATTCCTTCTCGAGGAGGGCAATGGTGAGCTCAGTGGGGCAGCGAGCTAGAAAGTGATCCCTGACTGCGCGTAGAGAGTCAGGGAGGCGGGTGTCTATGTGGTAGAGAGTGAGCCAGAGCGGGGGGGGGGTTCATAGCAAGGAACTCATGTTGTGTGATGCTATCATTCGCATTCACGTCTGTCTGCCTCCCATCATGTGTTCGTGTATTGCATGCGTATTGTGAGCGTGTGCAAGAATTTGTGTTTTTGCGCGGTTTGGATTTTCTGAGTGTGTGTGAATGTTATTTGGCTTGAGCAGATATCTGAAGTGATTGCTCTGCTCGAGAGCTTTCCGACGAGCCATGGATCGTCGCGATCGGAGCAATATCAAGAAAGTTACGAGTTGGAGTTCGTGTGCTTTCTGCACTTTGGTTGTGGCGACTATGGGAGTGGAGTTGACTTTTATGGGGTACAGACTTTTGGGGTTGGGAAATTCGAACCCATCACTGTAGAATGCTGGCATGTGGTTGGGTGAAGCCGAAACTGTCAGTAATAACGGACTGGAATGATGAACTAGCAAGGATTGTGAGTACAAATATGAAACCCTAATGTTGTGACCCCCCTATAGGCTAACCCACTACAGCCTACACAAATACAACATGTATAATGTTTGACACACCCCCATAGGCAAAGTGGGGGAGACCTAGGGGTCACAAGACCAGTCAAGGCAAAGCAAGGCAACAACAAGCTCAGGGTGGATCTCAAGGATTCCACACAAATTCCGAGCACAAGCTAGTGGTCACAAGACCAGTTCACATGCAGGTTTATAACAGAGCAAGAGATACAGTGATCACAATCTAGCAAGAGTAAACATGCAGGTATAGATATATATAGTGATCACAGTACAAGCAAAGTCAAGAGGTAAGTAAGTGAGGTCCAGTAGGCACAAGGCCTAGTAGAGTGCAGAAGCGCTGATGGTCACGAGGCTGAAGTGCCTTGGTGAACACATCAGCAGTGTTGGCCTCAGTGGCCACGTAGCGAATACAAAGCTGACCGCGCAGCTCACGAGCAAGGAAGTACCGCAGGGCGATGTGCTTCGTTCTGTGCTCCAGTCTGTGCTCCTCACACAAGGCAATGGCAGCCTTGTTGTCGACGTACAGTACTGGAGGAGAACGAGGCCGCTCTCCGAGGTCGGTCAGCAGGTAGGTCAGCCAGCGTAGCTCCTGGGCAGCCATGGCTGTAGCGTAGATCTCAGCCTCGCAACTGGAGCCGAGAACAGAAGAAGAGCGTGTAGAGCGCCAAGAAACTGAACCAGAGCCAAGGCTGAAGGTGTAACCCTGAGACGACCGCTGAGTGGCCTGGTCGTCTGCCCAAGAAGCGTCTGAGTGCCCTGTGAGAACAACTCGGTCTCGCCCTCCAAGCACAAGCCCCATGCCCGACGTACTGCACAAGTAGTGCAACACCCTCTTAGCGGCATCCATGTGCTCCTTCCTGTGACGGCCAGGAGCGACATAGCGTGCAAGGATGCTAAGAGGGTATGCAAGGTCAGGTCGAGTGCAGGTCATCAGGTACATGAGGCAGCCCACAAGCTCTGGATACGGGCCACTCGGCTCTACGGACTCATCCGAAGGCAGAGCTGAGAGCGAGTGACCGGTAGGCAGAGGAGTGGACTGAGGCGAGGAGTACGTGAAGCGGAAGCGCTGGAGAACCTGCTGCACCATGTGTGACTGAGTCAGGGTGATGGTGCGCCGTGCTCTGTCCCGGGTGATCCGCAAGCCAAGATAGCTTGTCAGCTCACCCAGGTCTGTGCACGTGTGTCTCCTCTGCAGCTCCGACTTCACGTGGGCGAGTCCTGCAGTGTCAGCAGTGGCGAAGACCAAGTCGTCGACGTACACGAGGATGTAGAACGGCGGCAGCGAAGTGTCGGTGCGCAGGAACAGCGACGGGTCAGCTGTAGAAGGCGCGAACCCAAGAGCCGCAAGTGTAGTCCTCAGTGTGTCGTGCCACTCACGCGGAGCCTGGCGGAGACCGTAGACCGGCCGCTGAAGCCTCCACTGGGTACCAGGAGGAAACGACCCAGTGAAGCCAGGGGCGGCGCAGCCAGATCTCCTCGTGCAGGCTGCCCTGCAAGAAAGCAGTGCTGAAGTCAAGTGAGTGAAGCTCGTAGTCGCACTGAGCGGCTATGTGCAGCAGCACCCGAAGAGTGGTCATCTTCGGGGTGGGGGAGAAGGTCTGGAAGAAGTCTACTCCCTCTCGCTGACTGAAGCCTCGAGCCACGTAACGCGCCTTGAAGACAGGCGGAGAACCCGGCGGCTGCTTCACCCTGAAAATCCACATGCCACTGACGATGTTCGCCCCAGGAGGGGGAACCTCGTCGACGTAGGTGCGTGTGGACTTCCAGGAAGCCATCTCGGCGTCCATGGCTGTCTGCCACTGAGAGGAGTAGGGACCCGCCATCGCCTCAGCGTAAGTGCGCGGTGTCGGGATGTCTGGTGCATCCGGGTCTCCCTCAAGGGAGAGGTGGAGTGAGGTGGAGTGTGGCCAAGTTGGGTGAGGTGGATGGCATGTGTTGGGAAAGTGACAAAAGTGAAAGTGGGGTTGCCTATGGGGAAGGGAATTGTGTGGCATGGGGTTTCCTTTGGTTGGGGACTCCTTGGGACCTTCCCTCTCGTCCTCCTCTTCCCTCCCACCTGGTTTAGTGCTACTCTAACTCTTGTGTATGAAACTCTTGTGAACTTGTGAGAACTATCGTGATTAAGTTAAGCATGTGGCAGCATACCCCCTAGTGCGCCGAAAATCATAACTCGAGATTTACTCCACCTTTTGATACGATTCAAATTGGGAAAGATAGCCCTGGTTACAGGCTACAACATACTCGAGTTTGACGGAATTCTAACAGTCAGTTTTTCGTCGACGACGTTTCTTGTGAAGTCGCGGTTTCTGTCCAGAATTTGAAGCCAACGATTTTGTGATATTTGGGCACCTAATCTTCATAGACTCAGTCCTTAGTCTCTAACAAGTGGTATCAGAGCTGATTGAGGACGTTGTGAAGAGTCTACTGAAGTGTGAAGACCCTCATAGACCCACCATGGCCTGTGGGCGTGCCTAAGTGGTGTTCTAGAGGTTGCATGTGACTTCCGCTAAGGGGAAACTCTGCCGAAATTTCGTTGGCACCGACACTTGTGAAAATATTGTGGGACTTCGGTGTGGACAGCAAAAGGGGGAGCTGAAACCTCTGATTGGGAGCAGAGGAGATGAGTGGAGAAGCAGCTGAGAAGAAGAGTGAGCCGCCACCGTCCAAGATCGAGGCTTTGGACGGCTCCAACTATGAGGAATGGAGCGGGCGGATGCGGAGTGCTTTCAAGCGCTACAAGCTGCTGAAACTCGCGATGGGAGAAGAGAAGATGCCCGAGGAAGGTGATGCCCGCGACAAATGGATTGAGCGGAGCACGGTGCTGTACGACCTCATCCTTCAATCAGTCAACAACGATATGTTCCAGCATATCAAGGATTTGGTGGAGCTGGACGACTCGGGGCCGAAGGCGTGGAAATTGCTACGCGACGTGGTTCAGCCCAACACGCTGCCGATGGTGATTGTGTTGGAGAAGGAGCTGGCTGCCCTCTCCATGAAGCCGGGAGACGACGTGAAGCCGGTCCTTGACAAGATCAAGGACACCTATGCGAGGATGGCAGCGGCGGGCAGCAAGGTGTCGGAGATGCAGCAGTGCACCAAGATCATCTCGGTGCTCGACAACTCGTGGGAGAACCTCATCCCCACCCTCAATGTTCAGCAGGACAAGTGGACGCCTGAGTGGCTACGGCAGCAGATCCTGCAGGAGGACTTCCGCAGGCGCCACACGGGAGGTGGTGCTGCCAACAAAACTGCTGAGGGGTATGGAGCTGCAGGAGGCAGCAGAGGAAGAGGGGGAGGGAGAGGCCGAGGCCGTGGGAGAGGCTTTGGCAGAGGAAGAGGCCGAGGTGACTATAACGAAGGGCATGGGAGCTCTGGCGGCAGGGGGAGCACCCGAATGGAGGGTGCGTGCTGGTACTGCAAGAAGGCTGGACACCCGTGGTTCAAGTGTTTTAGCCGGCCTGAGGGATGGGCGCCCCCAGGCATGAAGCCGCCAAGTGGTGAACGCGCACGAGGTGGCGCTGTGCAAGGTTCAGGTGCACAAGGTGATGGTGCACAAGGTAAAGCTGACCCTGGGTTGTTCCTCATGGTTGAGGAAGTGAAAGGGAGTGAGGATGATGTGGGTTCGGTTGGGAAGGTTGTGATGCACCCCCTCACTCACTGGGTGATAGATTCAGGATGCACGAGTCACATGACTCCGCGGGCAGATTTGCTTGATGAGGTGAAACCCCCCGGGAAGATCAATTTCGTGGCTGCCGCTTCAGGTGCTTTGCTCCCTGTGATTGGTGTGGGGAATGCCAAGGTGATGGGAGCCAATGGGGGACTTGTGGGACTGGGAAATGTGCTACTGGTTGAAGGCTTGTCCGCTAACCTTCTCTCTGTGCGCCGACTGCAGAAAAGCAAGGCCAAAGTCACGTTCGGCCCAACCAGCTGCCGTGCAAAGCTTGGGAAGTTGCTGCTGTGGGATTTGGAGGAGAAGAGCAGTTGCATCAAGGACCTGTGGCAGCTGCCCATCATCCCTTGGAATGGGAAACCACCAGCAACGGCAAAGGCAGCGGCAGCGGCTAAGGCAACTGCGGGAGGAGAGGTGACTGCACCATCTACTAGGGCCCTGAATGCAGTCAAGAAGGTGCAGCAGCCACAGCAGCCTCATGGTGAGGTGCTTGCAGGTGTGGATGCGACAGCTGCATGGGCAAAGGCTTCATCTGGGAGTGGTGAGGCCGATTGGGAGACGTGGCACGAGAGGTTGTGCCACATCAACATTCCGATGCTGCAGAAGTTGGTGAAGGATGGGAGCTTGAAGGGGTTGGAGGTGAAGGGGGCAGGGAAGGAGATTGGGAGCTGCCCAACATGCCTTGAGACCAAGTTCACGAAGTTTCCCTTCAGCAGCAGCACGGGACCAGCCAAGGCGCCACTCGCACTTGTGCACATGGATGTGGTGGGCCCCACGAGGGCCACTTCGCTCTCGGGCAGCCGCTATTTCCTGACCATCGTGGACGACCACACGCGTGCGGTGTGGGTGTACCCTCTCAAGACGAAGGGGGATGTGGCAGCGGCTGTTCTCAAGGAGTGGATGCCGAGAGCACAAAGGGAGAGCGGACACAAGGTGAAGGTGATCCGCACCGACAACGGAGGAGAGTTCATTGGCGCTGATTTTGAGAAGGAGCTGAAGCGGAAGGGGATCCAGCATCAGCTCACAGTGCCCTACAACCCGCAACAGAACGGCGTGGCTGAGCGGTTCAACCGGACCCTGCAGGAAGGTGCTCGCACTCTACTTGGGCGTGCAGGGCTGCCGGATCCGTTTTGGGTGACTGCACTAAGGCAGGTCGTCGTTGTGAAGAACAGGGTGCTCGCGACTGTGGGGGACAAGCAGTGGATCCCCTACACCAAGTGGTATGGGAGTGCACCAGCAGTCAACATGCTGAGAGCCTATGGGTGCATGGTGGTTCTTCATGTGCCGAAGGAGAAGAGGGGAAAGTTGGAAGCTTCTGGGAGATGGGGTGTGCATTTGGGACTTGCTAAGGATCACAAGGGCTGGCTTAAATAGGACTTGACCAGCCAACAGCTGACCGTGTCAAGGGATGTGAAGTTCCTCGAGTCCCTGTACTACAAGGAGTGGAAGCAGCAGCAGCAGAAGCTTCCTACGACACCGCTGATCATTGAGGCCGATGAGGTGCAGCGGCCTTCAAGGCAGGTGGAGGTCTCCGTGTCGGGGGAGGAGATCTCTGGGGTGACTGAGGATGGAGAAGAACCTGAGGTGGAGGAGCTGCAGCCGCAGCAGCAGCAGCAGCAGCAGCAGCAGAAGCAGCAGCAACAACGTGCAGCTGACCGCCCTAGAAGGGATGTGCGCCCTCCCAACCGGCTGACCTATCCGAGCTTTGGGAAGCCAAGTGTTGAGCCAGCTGGGAGTGTGGCTGAGCAGTGTGATGAGGATGAGATAGCCTACTGCTGTGGGGCTACATTCAGATGCTTTGGAGGACAGTGCCGTGAGAGATGCGCCAGAGGGGTGCTGCAGATTTGAGCAAATTGGACATGGATGTTGGAAGTGGGATGTTGAAAGGAGATGACTGTCCATTGGGATGAGTGTTGGAAGTGAATGAAACTTGCTGGGATGAGTGTGCATTGAGAGTGCATGCTTGAGCTATGGCATGTGGGATGATGGTTGGCAGCCAGAGGGGGAGTTTGTTGTGTGATGCTATCATTCGCATTCACGTCTGTCTGCCTCCCATCATGTGTTCGTGTATTGCATGCGTATTGTGAGCGTGTGCAAGAATTTGTGTTTTTGCGCGGTTTGGATTTTCTGAGTGTGTGTGAATGTTATTTGGCTTGAGCAGATATCTGAAGTGATTGCTCTGCTCGAGAGCTTTCCGACGAGCCATGGATCGTCGCGATCGGAGCAATATCAAGAAAGTTACGAGTTGGAGTTCGTATGCTTTCTGCACTTTGGTTGTGGCGACTATGGGAGTGGAGTTGACTTTTATGGGGTACAGACTTTTGGGGTTGGGAAATTCGAACCCATCACTGTAGAATGCTGACATGTGGTTGGGTGAAGCCGAAACAGGTTGGCAAGTGTGGCCAAGTGGGTTGAGGTGGATGGCATGTGTTGGGAAAGTGACAAAAGTGAAAGTGGGGTTGCCTATGGGGAAGGGAATTGTGTGGCATGGGGTTTCCTTTGGTTGGGGACTCCTTGGGACCTTCCCTCTCGTCCTCCTCTTCCCTCCCACCTGGTTTAGTGCTACTCTAACTCTTGTGTATGAAACTCTTGTGAACTTGTGAGAACTATCGTGATTAAGTTAAGCATGTGGCAGCATACCCCCTAGTGCGCCGAAAATCATAACTCGAGATTTACTCCACCTTTTGATACGATTCAAATTGGGAAAGATAGCCCTGGTTACAGGCTACAACATACTCGAGTTTGACGGAATTCTAACAGTCAGTTTTTCGTCGACGACGTTTCTTGTGAAGTCGCGGTTTCTGTCCAGAATTTGAAGCCAACGATTTTGTGATATTTGGGCACCTAATCTTCATAGACTCAGTCCTTAGTCTCTAACAAGTGGTATCAGAGCTGATTGAGGACGTTGTGAAGAGTCTACTGAAGTGTGAAGACCCTCATAGACCCACCATGGCCTGTGGGCGTGCCTAAGTGGTGTTCTAGAGGTTGCATGTGACTTCCGCTAAGGGGAAACTCTGCCGAAATTTCGTTGGCACCGACACTTGTGAAAATATTGTGGGACTTCGGTGTGGACAGCAAAAGGGGGAGCTGAAACCTCTGATTGGGAGCAGAGGAGATGAGTGGAGAAGCAGCTGAGAAGAAGAGTGAGCCGCCACCGTCCAAGATCGAGGCTTTGGACGGCTCCAACTATGAGGAATGGAGCGGGCGGATGCGGAGTGCTTTCAAGCGCTACAAGCTGCTGAAACTCGCGATGGGAGAAGAGAAGATGCCCGAGGAAGGTGATGCCCGCGACAAATGGATTGAGCGGAGCACGGTGCTGTACGACCTCATCCTTCAATCAGTCAACAACGATATGTTCCAGCATATCAAGGATTTGGTGGAGCTGGACGACTCGGGGCCGAAGGCGTGGAAATTGCTACGCGACGTGGTTCAGCCCAACACGCTGCCGATGGTGATTGTGTTGGAGAAGGAGCTGGCTGCCCTCTCCATGAAGCCGGGAGACGACGTGAAGCCGGTCCTTGACAAGATCAAGGACACCTATGCGAGGATGGCAGCGGCGGGCAGCAAGGTGTCGGAGATGCAGCAGTGCACCAAGATCATCTCGGTGCTCGACAACTCGTGGGAGAACCTCATCCCCACCCTCAATGTTCAGCAGGACAAGTGGACGCCTGAGTGGCTACGGCAGCAGATCCTGCAGGAGGACTTCCGCAGGCGCCACACGGGAGGTGGTGCTGCCAACAAAACTGCTGAGGGGTATGGAGCTGCAGGAGGCAGCAGAGGAAGAGGGGGAGGGAGAGGCCGAGGCCGTGGGAGAGGCTTTGGCAGAGGAAGAGGCCGAGGTGACTACAACGAAGGGCATGGGAGCTCTGGCGGCAGGGGGAGCACCCGAATGGAGGGTGCGTGCTGGTACTGCAAGAAGGCTGGACACCCGTGGTTCAAGTGTTTTAGCCGGCCTGAGGGATGGGCGCCCCCAGGCATGAAGCCGCCAAGTGGTGAACGCGCACGAGGTGGCGCTGTGCAAGGTTCAGGTGCACAAGGTGATGGTGCACAAGGTAAAGCTGACCCTGGGTTGTTCCTCATGGTTGAGGAAGTGAAAGGGAGTGAGGATGATGTGGGTTCGGTTGGGAAGGTTGTGATGCACCCCCTCACTCACTGGGTGATAGATTCAGGATGCACGAGTCACATGACTCCGCGGGCAGATTTGCTTGATGAGGTGAAACCCCCCGGGAAGATCAATTTCGTGGCTGCCGCTTCAGGTGCTTTGCTCCCTGTGATTGGTGTGGGGAATGCCAAGGTGATGGGAGCCAATGGGGGACTTGTGGGACTGGGAAATGTGCTACTGGTTGAAGGCTTGTCCGCTAACCTTCTCTCTGTGCGCCGACTGCAGAAAAGCAAGGCCAAAGTCACGTTCGGCCCAACCAGCTGCCGTGCAAAGCTTGGGAAGTTGCTGCTGTGGGATTTGGAGGAGAAGAGCAGTTGCATCAAGGACCTGTGGCAGCTGCCCATCATCCCTTGGAATGGGAAACCACCAGCAACGGCAATGGCAGTGGCAGCGGCTAAGGCAACTGCGGGAGGAGAGGTGACTGCACCATCTACTAGGGCCCTGAATGCAGTCAAGAAGGTGCAGCAGCCACAGCAGCCTCATGGTGAGGTGCTTGCAGGTGTGGATGCGACAGCTGCATGGGCAAAGGCTTCATCTGGGAGTGGTGAGGCCGATTGGGAGACGTGGCACGAGAGGTTGTGCCACATCAACATTCCGATGCTGCAGAAGTTGGTGAAGGATGGGAGCTTGAAGGGGTTGGAGGTGAAGGGGGCAGGGAAGGAGATTGGGAGCTGCCCAACATGCCTTGAGACCAAGTTCACGAAGTTTCCCTTCAGCAGCAGCACGGGACCAGCCAAGGCGCCACTCGCACTTGTGCACATGGATGTGGTGGGCCCCACGAGGGCCACTTCGCTCTCGGGCAGCCGCTATTTCCTGACCATCGTGGACGACCACACGCGTGCGGTGTGGGTGTACCCTCTCAAGACGAAGGGGGATGTGGCAGCGGCTGTTCTCAAGGAGTGGATGCCGAGAGCACAAAGGGAGAGCGGACACAAGGTGAAGGTGATCCGCACCGACAACGGAGGAGAGTTCATTGGCGCTGATTTTGAGAAGGAGCTGAAGCGGAAGGGGATCCAGCATCAGCTCACAGTGCCCTACAACCCGCAACAGAACGGCGTGGCTGAGCGGTTCAACCGGACCCTGCAGGAAGGTGCTCGCACTCTACTTGGGCGTGCAGGGCTGCCGGATCCGTTTTGGGTGACTGCACTAAGGCAGGTCGTCGTTGTGAAGAACAGGGTGCTCGCGACTGTGGGGGACAAGCAGTGGATCCCCTACACCAAGTGGTATGGGAGTGCACCAGCAGTCAACATGCTGAGAGCCTATGGGTGCATGGTGGTTCTTCATGTGCCGAAGGAGAAGAGGGGAAAGTTGGAAGCTTCTGGGAGATGGGGTGTGCATTTGGGACTTGCTAAGGATCACAAGGGCTGGCTTAAATAGGACTTGACCAGCCAACAGCTGACCGTGTCAAGGGATGTGAAGTTCCTCGAGTCCCTGTACTACAAGGAGTGGAAGCAGCAGCAGCAGAAGCTTCCTACGACACCGCTGATCATTGAGGCCGATGAGGTGCAGCGGCCTTCAAGGCAGGTGGAGGTCTCCGTGTCGGGGGAGGAGATCTCTGGGGTGACTGAGGATGGAGAAGAACCTGAGGTGGAGGAGCTGCAGCCGCAGCAGCAGCAGCAGCAGCAGCAGCAGAAGCAGCAGCAGCAGCAACGTGCAGCTGACCGCCCTAGAAGGGATGTGCGCCCTCCCAACCGGCTGACCTATCCGAGCTTTGGGAAGCCAAGTGTTGAGCCAGCTGGGAGTGTGGCTGAGCAGTGTGATGAGGATGAGATAGCCTACTGCTGTGGGGCTACATTCAGATGCTTTGGAGGACAGTGCCGTGAGAGATGCGCCAGAGGGGTGCTGCAGATTTGAGCAAATTGGACATGGATGTTGGAAGTGGGATGTTGAAAGGAGATGACTGTCCATTGGGATGAGTGTTGGAAGTGAATGAAACTTGCTGGGATGAGTGTGCATTGAGAGTGCATGCTTGAGCTATGGCATGTGGGATGATGGTTGGCAGCCAGAGGGGGAGTTTGTTGTGTGATGCTATCATTCGCATTCACGTCTGTCTGCCTCCCATCATGTGTTCGTGTATTGCATGCGTATTGTGAGCGTGTGCAAGAATTTGTGTTTTTGCGCGGTTTGGATTTTCTGAGTGTGTGTGAATGTTATTTGGCTTGAGCAGATATCTGAAGTGATTGCTCTGCTCGAGAGCTTTCCGACGAGCCATGGATCGTCGCGATCGGAGCAATATCAAGAAAGTTACGAGTTGGAGTTCGTATGCTTTCTGCACTTTGGTTGTGGCGACTATGGGAGTGGAGTTGACTTTTATGGGGTACAGACTTTTGGGGTTGGGAAATTCGAACCCATCACTGTAGAATGCTGGCATGTGGTTGGGTGAAGCCGAAACAGGTTGGCAAGTGTGGCCAAGTGGGTTGAGGTGGATGGCATGTGTTGGGAAAGTGACAAATGTGAAAGTGGGGTTGCCTATGGGGAAGGGAATTGTGTGGCATGGGGTTTCCTTTGGTTGGGGACTCCTTGGGACCTTCCCTCTCGTCCTCCTCTTCCCTCCCACCTGGTTTAGTGCTACTCTAACTCTTGTGTATGAAACTCTTGTGAACTTGTGAGAACTATCGTGATTAAGTTAAGCATGTGGCAGCATACCCCCTAGTGCGCCGAAAATCATAACTCGAGATTTACTCCACCTTTTGATACGATTCAAATTGGGAAAGATAACCCTGGTTACAGGCTACAACATAATCGAGTTTGACGGAATTCTAAGAGTCAGTTTTTCGTCGACGACGTTTCTTGTGAAGTCGCGGTTTCTGTCCAGAATTTGAAGCCAACGATTTTGTGATATTTGGGCACCTAATCTTCATAGACTCAGTCCTTAGTCTCTAACAACTCATCGGGCATAGCAGCGCGGAAGCGGGCCTCACTAGTCTTGAGGTGGGTGATGAGGTCAGCAACTGTGTGAAAGGAGGCCAGGTCGGGGAACAGGTAGGGGAGTGAGAGGCGGCCTAGTGCGGCAGAAGCAGGTGAGGAGTAGCGAGCAACGACAGCAGTGTACAGTTCCTTAGCAGTCTTGTGCTGGCCAAAGTGCTCGCGCTCATCTATCGGCAGGGAGTTGCGAATAGCAAAGCGAGCGTGGGCGTCACGAGTCTGCCACTGCGAGCGGGCAGTGCTGTCAGCAGTAGTAGGAGGGGCAGTAGTATGGCCGAGGGCATGATCGTACAGTGAGATGTCCTCCTTGGCAGTGAGCTGTAGGAACAGGTGCAGGTCATCGAGCCAGGTGTCAAATTTCACTGGGCGGCCCTCAGCATCAAAAGCGAGAACAGGAGGACTAGCCATAGTAGCAGCAGTAGTAGCAGTAGGTGCCCCCTAAACGTAGTAGGCAGCGCGACTCAGGTAGGGCGGCTCGTTTCTGGCGGGGTCGTGGCTGACGCGTGCGGGGCGTTAAGGTGCGGCAGGTAGGATCGACGGGGCCGCTAAGGGGCGGTGCGCGAGGTCGAGGGGGCCGGCGGGGCCTCTATGCGGGGCGCGCGCGGGGACAACGGGGCCGGCGGGGCCTCTAGGCGGGGTGCGCGCGGGGTCGACGGGGCCGGTGGGGCCTCTAGGCGGGTCGAAAGCGGGGACGACGGGGCCGCGGGGCCTCTAGGCGGGGCGCGTGCTGTCAGAATCCCAGCCACTAACCACTGGGATAAAAGGGCTTGTTTGTGTAGCGGGTGAGTGCGCCCATAACCCCCCAGGCCAACGTGCCTGTAACCCTTCCCTAGGATCAATCGGGGATCACCAGTGGACCTCTGACACCCCCCCGCACTGGGATGCCCGAGGTGCACACACCGGGATTCGAACCCGAGACCTTCGCTCTGATACCATGTCAGAATCCCAGCCACTAATCACTGGGATAAAAGGGCTTGTTTGTGTAGCGGGTGAGTGCGCCCATAACCCCCCAGGCCAACGTGCCTGTAACCCTTCCCTAGGATCAATCGGGGATCACCAGTGGACCTCTGACACGTGCGGGGTCGACGGGGCCGGCGGGGCCTCTTAGTGGGGCGCGCGCGGGGTCGACGGGGCCGGCGGGGCCTCTAGGCGGGGCGCACACGGGGTCGACAGGGCAGGCGGGGCCTCTAGGCGGGGTGTACGCGGGGTCGACAGGGCCGGCGGGGCCACTAGACGGAGCGCGCGCGGGGTCGACGGGGCCGGCAGGGCGTCTAGGCGGGTCGCGAGTGGGGTCGACGGGGCCAGCGGGGCCTCTAAGCGGGGCGCGCGCGCGGTCGACGGGGCCAGCGGGGCCGAGTAAAAAAAAAGAGAGAAGCGCTCGAGGGCGCTGGGGGGAGGCGCTAAGGCGCGCTCCGACAGTAGGGCGCACGAGGGCGCTAGTATACAGTCAGTAGTGGTGGGCCCGGAAAAATTAGGTCCTAGCGAAGGACCTGCTCTGAAACCATGTCAGAATAACTGAAGCAGGGAATGAATGAACTAGCACAGAGTTTGGTACAAGTAGGAAACCCTAACTTTGTGTACCCCCTAAGGTATAACCCACTACAGCCTACACAACATAAACATGTAATGTTTGACATGCCCCAGCGCCACACGCCATCTCCCGAGCTTCTGACCGCGCCCCACCCCCGCTGCTGCCCGCGCTCCTGTGTTAGGGTTTGGGGGTGGAGAGTATGGGGGTGCCGGGTGTGTGAGCCGTCCCCTGCTCCTCCTCCTCCGTCTCCCACTGCTGCAGCTGTCGCTGAGGGGGGTGGATGTGTTGGAGCCGTCGGAGTGGTACGAGGAGGTTGGTGTGTGAGCAGAGAGCCACGACCCCCTGTGGCCGTGTAGTCCGGGGCTCTGCGCCCGGTAGCCACAGTGTGAGCACTCCTGGTAGTCCAGAGAGCCACGACCCCCTGTGGCCGTGTAGTCCGGGGCTCTGCGCCCGGTAGCCACAGTGTGAGCACTCCTGGGAGCACAGCGAGCCAGCTGCGCCTGTCGCCGTGTAGTCCGGGTTTAGCCTGGTAGCGACAGTGCTGCGCACTCCTGTTGCCCGTGTGTCTGCAGCTTCAGCCGTCGTCTCGCATCTTCTCGCCCCCACAGTTTCTCCTCCTCCTCACTTGCTCTCTGTGATAGGCTCTAGCTTTGCTTATAACTGTGAAGTACTACTCTGCCTGCTTGTTGTGTTGATTGTACCCCACTTTGACTATGGGGGTGTGTCAGAATATGATGTTTGTCTAGCCTGCAGTGGGGTACTCTATAGCGAGTACAGCCCAAATTAGGGTTTGCTATATGTACTCAACTGCCTGCGAGTGAAATCCCTCTTTCGTGTTCTATCGTTTCTGCCTAGTCTTTCGACACTGAGCTGCCAAGGCTTGATATCTTCTACTCGGATCAGGAATTAGTCGATAAGTATCTGGATGGTGAGTTTGGCTTCTTTAGATAGTAGTGTCATTCCATAATCTTGCTTTGAAATTGTGTTTGCACATGGTGACACTTTCTCTCCTTACTTGTTGTAACGCTTGTCAATGTTGGTGCAACCCTACGGTTTGCACTCGGCTTGTTGTCCATGTGCGTGCATACGTGTATGCATGGAATGGTATGAGGGCATGAAATAATATATATTTCATGCTTATAATAGTGTGTGAATGATGAGTCATGATGTCGAATGTGTGTGTCGAGTCAATAGCAAGTTATCGCTGATCGCTTATTACGCGGTCATTTGTGTCTCGCGCGCGGTTTCTATTTTGTTGTGTATCTCGTGCGCGGTTTCTATTTTTTCATGTGTCACGTTCGGCATGTTGCAGGTCTGTGCACCAAAACCTTCAAGAACTCAAGGATGGGTTTATAATGAAGAACCAGAGCCCTTGTGTCAAGACTCGAGTAATTTCGAAGCTCGCCAAAAGGGTACACTTCAAGAAAGTGTTATAGTTACATTACTTTGTGTAGTGTAACATTTCAGTTGGTGTAGACCCTTGTGAAGGGTAGTTTCGAAACCTTTTGTGGTTGTAGACAGTGTGGCACTGTTCCACATCACTGTACCTTGGCTCTTGGTGTTTGTAGGAGCTGTTAGTCATTCCCAACTCGTAACTCTTCCTAATTTGTGTTCTAAGACTATAGTGGCTGCCATAGTGCCGTTCGTTCAAACTGATGTTATGTCCTCAATTCTTTTTAAATGAAATCGTACAATCTAAATTGTTTATCGTAGACGACGTTGAGACGCTCCAGATCCAATTTTTAGCATGTCAATTGGAACCATGACCAGAACGCTATGAACATTTAAGGCCGTTATGAAGAAATCCGACTGTGCACTCTATCTTTCGTTTTAGGCACATTTCAGCCTATTGTGACTATAACAGTCACATGTTGACGTATTTGGTCATACTTTTGCCACTTGTTATCATTCTCTCACGCGCTGCCATTCTCTCACATGCTGCAATTTTTATCACATGCTGCGATTCTCTCACATGCTGCGATTCTCACATGTTGCTATACTTTTACATGCTGCCATTCTCTCACATGGTTGCTATTCTCCTTTTCACCCTTATTCAAACTTATGAGGGGAGTCTTGCATAGCATTTTCTTAATGGTGTGCCCTTCTTGACATAGATCTATGCAGTTTCTGTCCGCTTAGCCCTGAGCAGGAGAGGCGTTAACACTAAGAAGTTCAAGATCAGTCATTTGGCGTGGATCTTGTATGTTGTGAGTATACAAAGTGTCCATATTTTGTTTTATTGCTTACCATAAGTAACTTATTTGAGTGTTATGTGGTTGTGCAAGGTAAGACAATATTTTGTTTTATTGCTTACCATAAGTAACTTATTCGAGTGTTATGAGGTTGTGCAAGGTAAGATTCATAGTTCCATGATCCAACATCCTTTCACATGCAACCTTGTTATATCCTTAACCCCAACATCTTTTTGCCCACCTTGATTATATGCTTTGCCTGCACCCTTTCTTTTGCCCCTTATATTCTATCGTCAGGTGGAATAGCCATTGCTGCACAGTGCTCCAGATGGGAAGCTTCCTACAAAGTGGGATACAAATTGCACAAACTATGAGGTCATGTGCGCCTGTGTGAAGAGGTTGATCGAGCATGCTGTTATCGACCTCGGGGTTGCATATGACAGGAAAGTGCACGCCTTCGTTTTTCCAAACATGGTATACATTGACGCTTCGGATTGCGAGTCGGTGGTGAAAGAGTACCTTACAAGTAAGCATGATGATGTTGATATGAAACAACGTGTTTGTTTATTGATGCTTTGATGTGATTTCGTACTTATTTATTTTATGTTTCCTACTTGTATACACCTCCAGCAGAGGCAGGCAGCTTCGAGGACTGTGCAGCAAGCTTGTGCAACCCCTACTTGAAAGGTGGCACGTGAGGGTGTTGGACCGTGGCAGGAACTAGTGGAGGTCTGGAGTGGCTGGAGGTATCAAAGATGAGCAAAGTGGCTAGAAGTTGTAGAGATGCATTGCAGAGTGGTTGGAAGTAGTAGGGAAAGGGCTGGAGTGTTATTTGATGTAGTAGAGGTGCATTGCAAAGTGGGTGGAAGTAGTAGAGATGAGCTGCAGAGTGTCTGGAGGTAACAAAGATGGGTTGCAGAGTGGTTGGAAGTAGCAAGAATGGGCTACAAAGTGGTTGAAAGTAACAAAGATGGGCTGCATGTGGTTGGAAGTGTCAAACATATATGCTGCTTATTGTGTAGGTTGTAGTGGGGTAGCCCATATGGGGTACAACCCAAATTAGGGTTTCCTACTTGTACCCATCATGCTCATAGTTCATTCATTCCTGCTGCTAGATTCTAACATGGTTTCAGAGCAGTAGGTCCGTAGGACCGTTTTTTTTTTCAACAAAAAGAGTTCATTGACGTGGTTCAAGACGTCAGGAAACCTGTCATAAGGAGAGGAGCGCCCAGGGAGCTTGGGGAAGGCTCACCTCTAGGAGCGACGCAGGCAGCACATGCAGGAGCGGCAAGGAGAGCTCCCTCACGTGTACTAGCACGTGGAGCAGAGACTGCAGCACAGAACTTGAAATGAAGAGGAAAGCGTGTCAAGAGGGCGAGAAAGGCTCACCTCAAGGAGTGGCGCGGGCAGTGCTTGTAGGAGCGGCAGGGAGAGCTCCCTGACGTGCACGAGCACGTGGAGCAAAGACTGCAGCACGTGAGGGGAGAGACGTGCGAGCTTGGATGGCGGGTAGCTTGACTGCACGCAGCAGAAACAGAACGCGGGGAAGGGAGGGAAAGGCGATGGAGGGAGGAGAAGGGGAGGAGGGCGAGGGCGAACAGAAGGGGGAGATGGATGGGTAATCGGTTGATTGGGCCCTCCTACCGTTGCGGTTACCGCGCTACCCCACGTGTTGCCTGCCTGCCTGCCTTGCCTTGTGACGTGCTGCGCTGCGCGCGCCGTCCTGCAGCCCTCGCGCTGCCTACTGCTGCCCTAGGTCAGCGCGCCGCCTCTGCAGGCCCGTAAGCCCCGCGCGCCGCCCCTGCAGACCCGTCAGGCCCCCGAGCCGCCTCTGCAGACCCGTCAGGCCCCCCCCGAGCCGCCTCTGCAGGCCCGTCAAGCCAGAGCGCCGCCTCTGCAGGCCCCGCCTCGCGGCCACGACGCGGCCCCACCTGGCCCCACCCTACAACAGCCCGCGCGCGGCTCGACACTGCTCCGCGCGCCACGTCCGCAGCCCGCGCTGCGTGCTGCAGCCCCGCGCGTCGCGCTGCAGCCCCGCGCGTCGCGCTGCAGCCCCGCGCGTCGCGTCCGCTGCCCACGAGTCGAGCTGCAGCCCCGCGCGCCACGGCTGCCGTCCTCGCGCAGCCCGCGGCGGCTTCGCCTGCCTGCCTGCCTGCCTGCCTGCCTGCCTGCCTGCCTGCCTGCCTGCCACACGCCTGCCTGCATGCATGCCGCGCCTGCCCGCGCTGCTACTGCTGCTACTGCTGCTCCTTCTGTTACTACTAGACTGCTGCTGCTGCTACTACTGCTACTGCTGCTACTGGCAGGTGGCCAGATGCAGCTCCAGCGACGTTCACGCGAGTCTCTCACGCCCCAGCAGCTTAGTGAGTGGTACGCTAGTTGGGGTTGTCGCGGTAGCCGTCGTAGCTGGCGCCCTGGAGCTGTTCAGTTGGGAGGGTCTGGCAGTGGCCACCTGCAGCTACAGCATCGTCCACGCGAGACACTTACGTCCCAGCAGCTCCACGAGTGGTACGCTCAGAGTTGAGGGTCTTTGAGTACAGTTCGCTGCCCGTACGTCATTCGCACAGGTGATCGGGCTGGTCAGCCTTGCGGGACGCTTGGTCACACAAGTCCCACTTCTTCGTCCGTCTGAGCGACGCCTGGCGTACCGAGTTTGGCGACGAGGCTGAGCTCCCCACCTGGCTGGAGCTGCTTGGACAGAGGGTAGATATCTTTGCTCTTGACTATGATGCTATTCTCACTGCCATGTATGCATTGCCTACTAGTGCTGACCGTGCCTGTTACCTGTGCGTACCGCCTGACCCAGGTATAGAGCCTGCTGCTCTAGGTGCTGGTGAGGCTGCTGCTCTAGGTGCTCGTGCGTCTCCTGCTCTAGGTGCTGGTGAGGCTGCTGCTCTAGGTGCTAGTGCGTCTCCTGCTCTAGGTGCTGGTGAGGCTGCTGCTCCAGGTGCTGGTGAGTCTGCTCTCTCTGGTACTGCGCCTGCTGCGGTCTTGCACACCTTCACCCTTGACTCAAGAGCTTCTCGCTCCTTCTTTCGCGACTGCACCACACTCACGCCGCTTTGTCGGCCAGTTGCAACCTCCCTGGCGGACCCCTCCGGGGGTCCAGTCCTTGCTCACTACTCCACGGTTCTGCCGTGTCCGGCCGCCCCGTCTGGCTCGCTGTCTGGTCTTTACCTCCCCTCGTTCTCTACGAACTTGGTGAGTGGAGCTGACCTCCAGGATCGGGGGGTTCACCAGTTCACTCCTGCGAGTCAGCGAGTGACTCACTGCACGTGTGCTCGGACGGGCCGACACCTGGCCACGTTTACCCGTGCGCCTGGCTCGAGTCTGTATACCTTGACCACTGAGTCCCCTCAGGTAGCTGCGTCTGCGTCTGCGTCAGGTCAGCTAGCGGCCCCCTGCTTGTGTCGCGCTTTGTTGCACGAGACCCTTCTATGGCACCACCACCTTGGTCACCCCTCGGTGCAGCGCCTTCGTAGCATGCACCGCCGTGTCCTTGTCTCTGGTCTTCCCAGAGTTCTCCCTCCCCTCCCACCCTCGCCTGCTCCTCCCTGTCTTCCCTGTGTCGAGGGGCGGCAGCACGCCGCTCCTCACTCCTCCTCGTTCCCTCCCACAGAGGCTCCCCTGCAGACACTCCACCTGGACGTGTGGGGCCCAACCCGCGTCCGTGGACAGGGCCACGAGCGGTACTTCCTGCTGGTCGTCGACGACTACACGCGTTACACCACGGTCTTTCCCTTGCAGCGCAAGGGGGAGGTCCCTGATGTTTTGATCCCTTGGATCCGCGCTGCTCGTCTCCAGCTCCGCGAGCGGTTCGGGACGGAGTTTCCCGTCCTGCATCTGCACTCTGACAGAGGTGGTGAGTTCTCCTCTGACCTCTTGGCGGCCTTCTGTGCGGAGCACGGCATCCGCCAGACGTTCACACTTCCGGCCTCTCCGCAGCAGAATGGGGTTGCTGAGCACCGCATTGGCTTAGTCATGGAGGTCGCTCGTACCTCCATGATCCATGCGGCTGCCCCTCATTTTCTGTGGCCGTTTGCGGTCCGGTACGCCGCGCATTAGCTCAACCTCTGGCCCCGTGTCTCCTTGCCGGAGACCTCGCCCACACTGCTGTGGACGGGGAAGGTTGGTGATGCGTCGCGTTTCCGAGTCTGGGGTGCTCGTGCCTTTGTCCGTGATACCACCGCGGACAAGCTCTCCGCCTGCACTGTTCCCTGTGTCTTCCTTGGCTTTGTCCCTGACGCGCCTGGTTGGCAGTTTTACCACCCCACCTCGCGCCGTGCCTTCCCCTCTTAGGACATCACGTTCGACGAGTCGGTTCCAATTTACCGTCTCTTCCCCTACCGCGCCCCGCCCCCCCCCCCCCCCCCCCCCCCCCCCGCCGCTCTTCCTCGCTCCAGGTGCTCCCCAGGTAGACCCCCTCCCCGCTCCCGGTCCTGCTCCTTTAGGTGTGTCCTAGGTAGACCCTCCTCCCTTGACTGCGCCGGTTGAGGTCACTAGTAACTCAGGTCCTATTGCCGGGGGGTGGTCCTGCTCGGGGTGCTGCTTCTGGGGGTGCTGAGCTTGGGGGTGCTGAGCCTGGGGGTGCGGAGCCTGGACGTGAGGAGCCTCGGGGTACTGAGTCTGGGGGTACTGAGTCTGGGGGTGCTGCGCCTGGGGGTACTGAGGCGTCTGGTGAGCAGTCTCCCTAGAGCGGCCATCTCTGTAGTCGCTCCGCTGGTGCCTCGCCACTGCACTCTCGTCGTCGTCTCCCTCTCTCCCCACAGCAGCTGCGTGAGTGGTACGTTAGCCGTCAGGGTCGAGCTACTGGGGCTAGGGGCCCTGCTGCGGGAGGCGCTGGAGCTGGTGACTCTGCTACTGAAGTTGTTTCTACTGGAGGCCCTAGAGCTGGAGGTGTCGGTTCTGGGGGTTCTACTGCTGGTGGCGCTGGAGCTGGAGGTTATGGAGCTGCTGCGAGTGCCGGCACTGGAGGTTGTGGAGCTGTTGGAGGTGCTGACACTGGTGGCGCTGGCGCTGGAGGTTCTGGAGCTGTTGGAGGTGCTGGCGCTGAGGGTTCTGAGTCTGCTGTTGGAGTAGCCGCCTTCGTCCGCGTGTGCCTCTCACCTCAGTGCAGCTGCACGACTGGTACGGTCGCCGTCAGGGTCGCGCCTCTGGAGCTCGGGGCTCTGCCGCTGGAGGTTATTCTGCTGACGTCACTAGAGCTGGGAGTGGTACTGGATCTTTGCCTGCTGGAGGTGCTGAGCCTGGAGGTGCCGAGCCCGTACTTGAGGAGTCTGGGGGTGCGGAGCCTGGGGGTGCTGAGCCTGTGCGTGAGGAGCCTGGGGGTGCTGAGTCTGAGGGTGCAGCGCCTGAGGGTACTGCGCCTACTGTTGCGCGGTCTCCTTGGAGTGGCCGCCTTCGTCCGTGGACACCTCTCACCTCACAGCAGCTGCACGACTGGTACGGTCGCCGTCAGGGCACTCGTTGAGGTACTTCTGCTGACGTTATTGGAGCTCGGAGTGGTGCTGATACTTTGTCTGCTGGAGGTGCTGCGTCTGGGGGTGCTGTTGCTGGAGACACTGAGGCTGGAGACCCTAGGACTGGAGGTGCCGGTTCTGGGGGTGCTGCTGCTGGTGGAGCTTGTGCTGGAGGTTCTGGCGCTGCTGGGGGTATTGGGGCTGCTGGAGGTGCTCGAGCTTGCTGCTGGAGGTGCTGGAGCTGCTGGTGCTGGTGGCACTGCACCGACGCGACTGTTCTTCGCTCCGCCGTCTCCGTCGTCTCAGCCACCGCCTGACTCTGTGCTTCGCCAGGTTCTTAGCCTCCCGTCTTCTACTGGTCTTCCGTTACTGCCTGGCTCACCGCTGCTTGCTCCTTCTCCTTACACTGAGCAGACAGGGAGTCTTGCTGAGCGTCGTGAGCCTGCGTCGCGTCCTGTCTCGCCTGTCCGTTCTGGTCGTCGTGTTTCTCGTCTGCGTCAGCCGGCTGTCCCCAGCGCGCACCTCGTAGTCCGTCGTCCTTCCTCTTTTCCGCAGCCTATTCCTCTGCCGTCCCCCCCTGCGTCCTCTCTGCCTGACGTTCCGGACCTTGCGTCTGACAAGTTTCGTGCTGCACACCCTACCGTCACGCGTCTGTAAGCCACTCTTGTCACTGACCCGTCGTTTGAGTCTGCTGCTGCGTCTGCCTTGGTTGCTGAGCTTGTTGACTTTACTGCTGCCTGTCGTCTAGACTTCACTGCCAGTCTTGTTGCTGAGTCTGGGTCTGTCTGTCCTCCGTCCGTCGGGGGTGAGTGTGCTCTTAGCACGGACGTCCTTGAGGACAGGCACGAGGACCTTGAGTGTCTTGCGGCTGCTGCGCCTCATCTCGTGGCCATGCTGCTTGCCCCTGAGGGAGACCCGAATGCACCAGACATCCCGACCCCGCGCTCTTACGCTGAGGCGATCGCGGTTCACTACTCCTCTCAGTGGCAGACAGCCATGGACGCAGAGATGGTATCCTGGAAGTCCACAGGCACTTACGTCGATGAGGTTCCCCCTCCTGGGGCGAACATCGTCGATGGTATGTGGATTTTCAGGGTGAAGCGGCCGCTGGGTTCTCCGCCTGTCTTCAAGGCTCGTTACGTTGCCAGAGGCTTCAGTCAGCGTGAGGGAGTTGACTTCTTCTAGACCTTCTCCCCTACCCCGAAGATGACCACTCTTCGGGTGCTGCTGCACGTTGCCGCTCAGCGTGACTACGAGCTTCACTCTCTTGACTTCAGCACAGCCTTCTTACAGGGCAGCCTGCACGAGGAGATCTGGCTGCGCCGCCCACCTGGCTTCACTGGGTCGTTCCCTCCTGGTACCCAGTGGAGCCTCTGGCGGCCAGTCTACGGTCTCCGCCAGGCACCTCGTGAGTGGCACGACACACTGAGGACTGCTGACCCGTCGCTGTTTCTGCGCACCGACACTTCGCTGCCGCCGTTCTACGTCCTCGTGTACGTCGACGACTTGGTCTTTGCCACTGCTGACACTGAGGCTCTCGCTCAGGTGAAGTCGGAGCTGCAGAAGAGACACACGTGCACTGACCTGGGTGAGCTGCGCAGCTACCTTGGCCTGCAGATCACCCAGGACAGAGCACGCCGCACCATCACACTGACTCAGTCACACATGGTGCAGCAGATCCTTCAGCGCTTCAGCTTCACCTGGTCCTCCCCACAGTCCACTCCGCTGGCTACAGGTCACTCGCTCTCAGCTCCACCTTCGGACGAGTCTGTAGAGCCGAGTGGTCCTTACGCCGAGCTAGTGGGCTGCCTCATGTACCTGATGACCTGCACTCGACCTGACCTTGCGTACCCTCTTGGCCTTTTGGCTCGTTACGTGGCTCCTGGCAGGCACCGAAAGGTGCACATGGATGCTGCCAAGAGGGTGTTGCGCTACCTGTGCAGTACATCAGGCATGGGGCTCGTGCTTGGAGGACGGAGTGAGGTGGTCCTCACTGGGCACTCAGACGCGTCTTGGGTTGACGACCACACTACACAGCAGTCGTCACAGGGTTACACCTTCAGCCTTGGCTCTGGCTCTGTTTCTTGGCGGTCTACACGCTCGTCTTCTGTTCTCATCTCCAGTTGTGAGGCTGAGATCTACGCCACCGCCATGGCTGCACAGGAGCTACGCTGGCTCACCTACCTGCTGACTGACTTGGGTGAGCGGCCTCGTTCTCCTCCAGTTCTGTACGTTGACAACAAGGCGGCCATTGCCTTGTGTGAGGAGCACAGACTGGAGCACAGAACGAAGCACATCGCTCTGCGTTACTTCCTGGCTCGAGAGTTGCAGCAGCGAGGTCAGCTTCGTCTTCGTCACGTGGCCACTCGGGCCAACACTGCTGATATATTCACCAAGGCACTTCCGTCTGGTGATCATCAGCGCTTTTGTACCCTGTTAGGCCTTGTGCCTACGTTTCCACACTTGCTGTAGTCTTTGCTTATACTGTGATCTATATATATATTCCTGCATGCTTGCTCTTGCTAGGTAGTGATCACTGCTCTGTTGTTGTTGCATATATATATATATATATATATATATATATATATATATATATATATATATATATATATATATATATATATATATATACCTCTGCATGTGAACTGGCCTTGTGGCCCTTTGCTTGTGCTCAGAGTGTGTGGTGACGTTGTGATCCACCCTGAGCTTGCTTTGCTTCTCTTGACTGGTCATGTGACCCCTTGTTCTCCCCCACTTTGCCTATGGGGGTGTGTCAAACATATATGCTACTTATTGTGTAGGTTGTAGTGGGGTAGCCCATATGGGGTACAACCCAAATTAGGGTTTCCTACTTGTACCCATCATGCTCCTAGTTCATTGATTTCTGCTGCTAGATTCTAACAGGAAGTAGCAAAGAAGAACTGAGTGTGGCTGGAAGTAGCAGAGAAGGGTTGGGGTGAGGCCGGAAGTAGTAGATATGGGCTGTAGAGTGATTGGAGGTAGCAGAGATGGGCTGCAGAGTGGTTGGAAGTAACAAAGATGGGCTGCAGGGCAGTTAGAAGTAGCAGGGAAGAATTGGAGTGTGGCTGGACGAGTGGTAGGAAGTAGCAGAGAAGAGTTAGAGTGAAGCTGCAAGTGGTAGGGGAGGGTTGGAGTGTGACTGAAAGTAGTAGAGAAGCGTTGGCAGGGTGGTTGGAAGTAGTAAAGATGGGTTGCAGAGTGGTTGGAGGTAGCAAAAATGTGCTACAAAGTGGTTGGATGTAACAGAGATGGGCTGTAGGGTGGCTGAAAGTAGTGGAGGAACTGGAGTGTGGCTGGAAGTAGCAGAGAAGGGTTGGAATGCGGCTGGAAGTAATAGAGATGGGCTGTGTCTAGAAGTATTACAGATGGGCTACAAAGTGGCTGGAAGTAAGGAGAGAATGGAGAAGACGAAGGATGTAGCAGAGGAGCGGAACAGTTGCTAGATGCTGGATGTAGTTTGCATTGATCGAAGAAGTGGTCGAATGTAGCAGTGATGGCCAGGGGCCGTGTAAGGAGGAGCCATGTTGGGAGCAAAAATGGATGGAGGAGGTGCAGGATGAAGCTTGAATCAACTAGAGAAGGTGATGGTAGTAGTCAGGAGCAATGGATGAAGCTGTTGGGTGTAGCCTAGGTTGGCAGGAAGCTGTTAGATGTAGCATAGATTGATGGCATGTGTTGGTTGTAGCTTAGATTAGAGAAGTTGCTGGGTGTAGCTTGGATTGATGGGAGAAGCTGTTGGATTTAGTTTGGATTTGGAGGAAGGAGCCGGTGGATGTAGACGTAGGTTGGTGTCAGATATGATGGCGGTAGCAAGTGCATGGGGGTAGGTTAAGTGTAGAACAACAATCAGTGCAGTTGTAGAACGTTCATGACATTTCATATTAATGTAAGTTACGTAGCTCATTTCTTTTGGCATTGTAACCATTATTCTACACTGCATGGCCTGAAAACATTGTATATGGCATACTCAGGTTTGTCCAATGTTGGATTGATTTTGGGCCATTTTTGCGCTAGAATGGTATGAAGTATTTAGTCCTTCTTTTATGTCAAATTAGGACTGAGTTCATATATGCAGCCACACCATTCTTGGTTCAAAGCAACAGACCAAACATTGTCTGATTTTGGCACAAAACACCAAATTTGGACTTCTTTTGGACCAAACCAAGACCCACTACTTTGTGATAGACGACATTGAGTCTACTTGCGTCAAGGCAATCTGCATCGCACGACATTTCTACAGGGGTGCGCAGCTGTACGCCATTCATCTGCGCGAGTTGGTAGCCGAAACCAATGGAAGCGACATCGACAAATTGTGTGCAACAATACCACCCGAGCTGGCGCAGCTGATTCGGTAATGTGCCGAGATTTTTCCGGATGATCTACCACCTGGACTACCACCCAAACGATCTGAAGACCACAGAATCACCCTCGAGCCCGACACGCAACCGACTGTTCGTACAGAGTGGCATTTGACTCAGCCGGAACTCGCGGAGCTTCGGAATCAACTTCAGTCACTGTTGGAGAAGGACTTCATCAAATCCAGTACACCACCCTTCGGTGCACCGATCCTGTTCACACCGAAGAAGGACGGCGGCATTCGCATGTGCATCGACTATCATGCGCTCGACCCCACCCCACGCAACGACTGTCAGAATGTTATTATTGTCTAGCCTGTAGTGGGGTGCTCTATAGCGAGTACAACCCAGTTAGGGTTTGCTATATGTACCCCAACTGCTGCTAGTGAAACCTCTCTCCTTTCAATCATTCTTGCCTAGTCTTGTTGACATGCTATCAGAGCAGGTCGACCCCCTTGGGTCGATCCTGTGGGTGGGCCCGCCACCTAACTGCTTCCGCTGCTATTCTGCTTCTCGCACGCCTCGGGCGCGCGCCGTCTTCTTCCTGCCGTGCGCTCAGGGCGTACGGCGGTTTTCTGCCCGCCGTGCGCCCCGAGGCGCGCGGCGGTTTCCTGCCCGTCGTGGCGCCCCCGGGGACCTGCGCGCTGCCCCCCGTCGTCCTCCTCCCGTCGCCTCGTCGCGGCGCCCTGGGGGCCCGCGCGTCCCCCCCCTCCCGTCGCCTCGTCGCGGCACCTTGGGGGCCCGCGCGCCGCCCCCTCCCGTCGCCTCGTCGCGGCGCCTAGGGGGCCCGCG
Source organism: Closterium sp. Yama58-4 (assembly GCA_947470075.1). Taxonomy (NCBI): domain Eukaryota; kingdom Viridiplantae; phylum Streptophyta; class Zygnematophyceae; order Desmidiales; family Closteriaceae; genus Closterium; species Closterium sp. Yama58-4. The sequence goes on along the minus strand of CANIUD010000890.1, from coordinate 289,673 downwards.
CGCGGCCCCTCCCGTCGCCCGTCGAGCCGCCCTCGGGGGCCCGTGCGCGGCCCCCCTCCCGTCACCCGCCGTGGCGCCCTCGGGGGGCCCGCGCCCTGCTTCTTCGTGGCGCCCAAGAGCCACCCCGCCGCCTCCCTTTCCCTCCGTGCCCCGCCCCTGCTGTTTCCCGCGCTCCTGCCTGCGTTAGGGTTTGGGGGTGGCGGGCATGGGGGTGACCGGTGTGGGTAACCTGCGGCTCCTCCTCCTCCTCCGTCTCCCACTGCTGCAGCTGCCGCTGAGGGGGGTGGGTGTGTGGGAGCCGAGGGTTTAGGGTTTAAGGGGGGTGCCGTGGATGTGGAGCTAGGGTGTCAGCAGGGGGTGTGTGAGAGGGGCGTGGGACGGTCGGGGGAGGTTGCGTGGAGGTAGCCGTCGTGACGCCAGCAGCGCCAGTAGTCCGGATGCCCTCGCGCGTTTCGGTAGCCCAGCGAGCCTGCTTCGCCAGTCGCCTGTGGGTCCGTTGCTCCTGTGTGTGCTCGTCGTAGCCGCGGAGCCAGATACTCCCGTAGTCCGGTGCCCTCGTGCGCTCGGTAGCCACTGTGCGCGCCGCTCCTGTTGCCCGTGTGTCTGCAGCTTCAGTCGGCGCCTTTCATCTTCTCGCCCTCACAGTTTCTCCTCCTCCTCACTTGCCCTCTATGATCACCTCTAGCTTTGCTTATAATTGTGAACTATTGCTATGCCTGCTCATTGTACTGATTACACCCCACTTTGGCTATGGGGGTGTGTCAGAATGTTATTATTGTCTAGCCTGTAGTGGGGTGCTCTATAGCGAGTACAACCCAGTTAGGGTTTGCTATATGTACCCCAACTGCTGCTAGTGAAACCCCTCTCCTTTCAATCATTCTTGCCTAGCCTTCTTGACAACCCTAACATTGGGTTGTACCCCATATGGGCTACCCCACTAGCAGCCTACACAAATACAATATGCATAGTTTGACAGTTAGGTGGCGGGCCCACCCACAGGATCGACCCAAGGGGGTCGACCTGCTCTGATAGCATGTCAGAATTAGCAGTAAGAAACAAGAATGAAGAAAGGAGGGGTTTCACTAGCAGCGTCGACAGGGGTACTTTTTGGGCTCTAGGGTGGGTGCGGGTCCTTGCATGGGCCCCTACCTTCCCTAGAGCCTCCCTTCTTTTTTTCCTTCTTCTTCTCCTTTTGGTCACACCTTTGGTTCGGACCGGGGTCCTTTGAGGGCTCTCCTAGGGTGGGTGTGGGTCCTTTCACAAGCCTCTACCTTCTCTAGAGCCCTCTTTGCCCTTGGTCACACCTTCGGTTTTTTACCGGGGTTTTTATTGGGCTCTAGGGTGGGTGTGGGTCCTTGCACGGGACCCTACCTTCACGGGAGGGAGGGGGGTTGTAAGCCAGGGTTTAGGGTTCCACCTCTGTACGGGTTCATATCCATCCCAAGTGTCCTTTTGACCGGCTGGAATGAGGCAAGCACTCCAACGAACCGGCCAAGGTTGAAATCCACCCTTGCACGGGCTCCGACGGGCTCCGGGGCCTCTATTTTCCGGTGGAAAGGCCTGGATGACCGGGGGGAAATGTAAGCCAGGGTAGAAGCTACCTTTCTACGGATTCATATCAATTCCAAGGGTCCTTTTGGCCGGCTGGAATGAGGCAACCAATCCGATGAACCGGCCAAGGTTGAAATCCACCATTGCACTGGCTCGGATAACCTCGGGGACCTCTATATCCGGGCGGAAAGGCCTGGATGACCGGGGGGGGAATATAAAACAGGGTGGGAGCTACCTTTCTATGGGTTCATATCGATCCCAAGGGTCCATTTGACCGGCTGGAATGAGGCAAACACTCCAATGAACCGGCCAAGCTTCAAAACCACCCTTGCACGGGCTCCGATGGGCTCCGGTGACCTCGATTTTCCGGTGGAAAGGCCTGGATGGCCGGGGGAAAGTGCAAATCAGGGTGGGAGCTACCTTTGTACGGGTTCATATCCATCCCAAGGGTCCATTTGACCGGCTGGAATGAGGCAAGCACTCCGATGGAGCATCCAACGTTGATATCCACCCTTGCACGGGCTCTGATGGGCTCCGGGACCTCCTTTTCCTGGTGCAAAGGCCTGGATGACCGGGGGGAAATGTAAAACACGGTGGCAGCTACCTTTCTACGGGTTTGTAT